>JARHVA010000504.1:2582500-2625000 GCA_037957365.1 Torreya grandis | reverse complement strand
ATAAGGCAAAGAATAGGTTACATATTCTAGTTATTAAATCTATAAGTTTCCTCAAAGTAGCATCTAACCTAGAGGTAATCCCTTGCATAAATATTCTACCATATGTTACTTTAGTCTAGATGCATTAATAATATGATTAAATATTTGAATTTAGGCCATAACATTTCCTTAATATTTGGGTTAGTCTTTTAGTCTTATTATGATTTTCTTAAGCCAAATATTAGATACAATCAAGAGATTATGACTCAATAGTTGTAAACCCATGATATCAAGGATTTTTTAAGGGATTGGGATGATAACAAAGGGAAATTTATTTGCAAAACTAAAATTATCCAAATTATAATCACATAGTTCAAAATGGGAATAAGAATGGGAATGGTCATGATGAATCAGTTGCATGGGGCCAAATATATGGGTCACGTGGATGAGAAATGGATCCCACTTCTATCTATGAAAATCAAAGATGGAAATAATCCCCCTTTGGGAGAAATTATATCTTTTAACCTAGTATCACAAATTATAAAAGTTATAGTTAATTAGGGAGATCATTTTTACATGATGTCCTACTTAGTGGATACTATTTGCACTGCCCAAAAATTCCCTTAGTTCACCAATTGGGACTTCAAGCTAAAATGGATTATTCCTCATACCTTTTATAAGGTCAGAGTGTACAAGTATAAATAAGAGATGAGGGCCATAGCTAAACATTTATATCCTATAGTATACAGGGTAATCCATGAAAGGCCTATGCCCAAATTTTTATAAGAAACTAGAGCAACCCTGAGTACCCTGGGAACTTGTTGGTACTACCTAGATTACATAATTATGAGGATATTTGGAATCAATACAACCCCCATTAGGTTGTCCATTAAAGTGTTAGATAAGCTATTTGAGCAAGAAATTTCTTATCAATTACTCACAAGGGTAGATAGATCATGCAAAAATAAAAGGAGAGTATTGATTCATCCTCAACTATCTAAAATTATCTAGTTTTGGATAGAGAACTAGAATTTTGTCATTATAATTTTCAAGAAAAGGGATAATTTTGACTTGGAAAGGGATGACACTAGGTAGTAGGACCCATAACACATAGCTTTTAAACATTTCATCAAACACAAGTCATCCTCTAGCATCATCTACCATGATGAGCCTAAATATGAGGACAAATTTTATATCAATGCGATAAATGATCAAGAGGTGAAGTAATGATTGAAAGACACTAATATTCCACTTGTTAAGGGAAGATTGAAAGATGTTTTTTATGATGTTTTCAAACTTGAAAGTGCTCAAAAATTTGTATCCACATACATAGTTCAGATTGTTGATGTTGAATAAGAGAGACCAACTAAACCTTAGCTTAGTCATAAAATATTACAAGCATTATCTCTTAATTTAGGGAAGGGAAGAGTTGATTATGAAAAACATACCAAGTATGTCTCTATTTTAGAAGGAACATCCATCACCCCATCCTAGGTCTAGAATGTTGACTCAATGCCCACATAACCTTTAATGGAACCTCATTCTTCTTTGGTTTAGGTAGTAAAACTACCCACTATGGTATCGATAACTTCTACACCTAAGTTGCCTCCCCTACTTATTATCAAAAATAAGTTAGGTATGACTAATCAAGAGTGTGTTTATTTGCCTCCCTTTTTTATAAGTAGTTACCCTTGGGATAGATATAGTGGAATGGGCATGAAGTTATGTTTAATACTCTTGAAAACTCTAAATCAATATAAAGTAAAAGGAGATGATTATTTTAAAAAAAATCTTAAGGCCGAAAGTACCTATGTGATTTAACATTTTTGGGAATATTTGTGTATTATTAAAAATTTAGTTAAAGGATATGAGTAGTAAAATTAGTAAATAAATATGCAAAAATTAAGCTATTGATTTGTATAATTTGATTGCAATTTGAACTTTTCTAAAAATAGTAATAAGGGTAAGAAAATAAGATAGCTAGAAACTGACTTATACGACTAAGACAGAGGTTGGAATTCATTGTGTAAGGTTGAGACATTATTATAAATCAAGATTTGGACTTCGTTCAATGAAAGGATAGGAGAACCAAAGATAAAACACCCTAGTATCTAGTGCTATAGTCTACCTCTACCACTATTGTCCTAAAGATTTGAGATTTATGGATTTTATTCATTAGGTCTGTGTGACCTTGTCTATGAAGTTTCAATAGTTGGAAGTCTGTAGAGATCCCTATAGAGTTGATTTTGTCTTTAAACCCTAGAATCCATTTTGATTTGACCAAATTTGAGAAAAAGGGGGGGTTAGTATGTGTAAGATTCACTGAATGTGTTTACACACCCCTTGTGTAGGCATGTTACCTACATACCAATACTTTTAAGTGGTATCAAACCATATATATTTGTCCCACTTAATGTGCTTTATGTGATAGTGTGTATGAAGATGCAAAATGCTAAACTAGGTGTACTCAAGATGACTATGGACTGGTATAAGGATTTGAATAAGCTAAAAATAATATTAGATGGTTGTATGCAGAGAATAAGGAAATATGCTTGAGTAGTATTGCTTGTATTCTTGCTTGCTTTGTGATATTTTCTAACCCCTTATAAATGAACTATGAATGGGATTTTATAGGGATATGTTGTTCATGGGTGAAATGCAATCATGCTAGGCCAACATAATGAAGAAGAGGAATTAGGGAAAAATGGTAATCTAGGCTCAAAATGGGATTGGACAAAAGTGCTAGAAAGGGGAGACCTTAGGGTCCAATGCTATATTATAAGTTGGGCACTATTATCTAGAGTTGATGGGACCTAGAAGATGTATCTATCATGAAAAGAGGATTCTAACTCAGCTGGGATCAAGTTTGGAAGGCTACAAATGATTAGAAATTAATGAAAGGATGCATATGAGGGTCATGAAATCAAGCAGGAGGGACCTATGGGATGGGAGTCATAAATCACACTCAAGTTACCAATTTTCACATTTTATATGACTAAATTTACTCCCCCTTTATTTTGGTGATGTAGCGAAGTAAAATACTAGGACAAGAGAAAATAGAAAGCGTACCTAAACTTACCTACAAGGGTGAAGCTCATGAAGTTGTTGTGATGTTGGGTGCATATAGAGAGATCACACTATGAAGTTTGGATATACAAGAGAAAATAAAGAATAGATCAATTCTTACTAGATATGTTATATCTAAAAGAAGAATATATAAAGGTGGGTAAGAGAGAGAGGAAGAGAAAGGAATGAATACACCTTACTAGGTATGTGAGCCAATACAAAACCTATTATGATGATGAGTGATGATCCAAAAATTAGAAGTCTTGGTTGAAGAATATTTCAAGAACACATAAATAATAATGTTATTTTTGAGAAGAGATGTTTTATTTCTCAAAATTATAGATACAACATATGCTTATCTCTGGGAAGAGATGTCTATTTTCCTTTTTGGGATACATATATATTTATAACTATTTTTTAAGGTAAGAGAAGGATGTGGAAGGTAAAAAATCATGAGGGAGATAAAATGGTTTGACTTTCATGAATTACAACAACACAAAACTTGAGAAATTACTATTTTTATAAACTTACTATTTTTAGAGTACACTACTAAAATTGAAATTTGGGGCACTTAACATTTTGTTTTTGAGGGTTAAAAAATAATTAGAACTTGTGCCATCTCACGACATTCCCCATATTCTAATCTTTCTAATGGTTAAAATGGGGAGTCAAACAGAGTTATAGTGCAAAAGTTATGACTCCTGGAAGTTATAACACCAATTGGGGTAGGACCATCACCCAAATTATCACCTGAAGTGTTGCCCATATCATTTCCTAAATTTTTTTTAGTTCAAGTGATGATAGATGATGTTGTACCAAGATTAATATCACAAATGGAGCTGAGTGATCAATTCCTTGAGAATGGCTCATGAATGCAAAGGTTGGCCCTTTGGCTCCATCATCACCCACTAAGTGAAGTTAGGTAGTCATGCATGTGTTGATCAATGTTTGGAATTTGTATCTAATCCATCTGAGTAGGTGGCTCAAGAATACAAAGTCTAGCTAGTCCTTTGGCTCCATTGTTGGCTTGTTAAGTGAAACTATGAACTGATATTAGTATGAATGTGTGTCGAATGAGATAGATCCTAAATCCCATGAATGATTTGTAATCTAAAAATGTTGGCATAGATAGCCAAATGTATAATATAAAATAGGACACTCTTGGTTACTCCAAAATATGGACATTAATATTGTATGAAAGCCACTCCAAAACTGGTCACTAGGCTTATATGAAAGCCATTTCAAAATGTGAAGGTTAGGCTTCTATGAAAGCCACTCCAAAATGATGCCAGCAATCATATTGAGGTTTGAATTTTTAATATGTTGTATTTTTTTTGTATTTTTAAATGTTATGAGCTATGTACAATCAATCTCATGAAGACTATGTACAAGAAATATTGAGAAGCTATGTACAAGTAAGCAAAAAGAAACTATATACAAGTAAGCTGAGAAGAAATGATACTAACTAATGAGTCTCATAGGAGACCCCCCTATCATGGTGTCCTATATCAAAATAAAAGAATGATGTGTGATTTTGAAGCATGAGGGAATAGATGTGAATATGACTTTGAATATTTAGATTCATTGTTGGTATCTTGGAAATCATAATAACCTATATTATTTCACTCATCATTATCATCTTGATTTTGAACCAATGGAATGCTAGTGTTGACTTTTGTTGTGTTTGGATATTTTTCTTTGATAAATTTTGTTTGTGAATGATTTGCCTTATGATTTTCAATAAATCCCAAACCTTGGTGATAAACATTATCAACTACTCAAATAAGAGTAGTGATGCCTTGAGCATGTTTTCCCAACCCTTGACCTTAAAAATCAAACTATTGTAGATATTTTTGACCAAACCCATATTGCTTTGAAAGTTGGGCCTAATTTTGGAGAGGTAGATTTGAATCTTTTTTATGCTTTACTTATGCTTATGGTATTGTTTGTTGATCTGATTTTACTTTTTGATCCTTTTATTGTTCTAAATTGTGCTTTAGTAATCACTTTTGTACTATTTTTGAATTTAAACCTTTATGAATGTGTTCCTATGTCACGATGGATTTCTTGATTAATTTACCTTATATGGCATCCTCATTAGTAATTATTTGTTGTATATGTTTATTCAATGCCAAATATGAATCTGTGTGATGCCCATGCATTTTATGATATGCACAATAATATTTGGATCTTCTTACTGAATATAGAGGAGGTAGTTTGATCAACTTAGATTTAATAATTTCCCTTAGTACCTCACTTGAACTCTTATTAGATATTTTAATGCTTTTTGAATCACTAGTTGTAGAGTTATTTTGTTGTGATTTCTTGTTTTGATATGTAACATTGCTTGTAACTAATTGATTAGGTGAAGTTGCATATACATGATTAACACTAAGATGCCTTTGAGGCTTTTGTATTATAATATAATTTTCCAATGTTATGATCTTGTCATGTAATAGTTGATTATGTGTTTATAAATTTGAAATTAACTTGCTCATACTAGTGATTGTATCCCTTAGAGAGTGTGAATCCTAGTTGCTTCCGATTGAATATGTAAGCACATATGTTGAAGAGGGTTTGGAGAAGCTATAGGATGAATGTATGAATTATGAATAATAGTACAAGTTGCATCACCTTTTGAAGGGGTGATAACATGGACCTGGTTAGAGGGAAAGTGGCTATCACCCTCTTGGGGAAGAGGAGGAGAAGGAAACTATTTTTTGTGCATAAAATATGACATTGAAACTTGATAGGTGATTGTTAGAATACGTAATGGATACTCTAAGTATGTAAGTATTTTATTCTCAATGTAATTATACATAATATAGAGATAGAATATTAAAGAGTTATATGCATCTAGGTAGAAATCATGAATGCGAAATGAAATTCATGAAATTGGAGTTATAAGTTGTATAACAATATGTTTATGAAGAGCATTCCACATGAGAGACAACAAGTTTGGGATAGAGAGTATGGAATTGTGAATTGATGCATAAATAACTTTGACATGTGATATGACATTTATAATTTATTTAACATGATAAACTTGAAATTTTTTCCATATGAGAGATATAAAGCAAGAGATGAAACCTTGTATTAAAGACAAGTTAAATTTGGTTTGAAGGAGAGGTATCTGACTATGTTTAACAATGACTTAATATCATCCTATATTATGAAAAATAAACATGAAAATCAAAGAATAAATCTTTGTATTATCATATGGTATACTTCATCATTCATGTATATGATAGGACCAATGATGGTCTCCTTGTTTTTTGCTAGAAATGCAAGAGAAAATTGTAAATAAGTGAGATCCATTTTTGAAATCTAGTTTTAGAATGTAATATGCTATCTCAAAAGCAATAGGACCTAGTGTATGCAAATAGGTTTAAAAAGACGATTATTTTTAAAATTACTATGAAAATTTGAGATTTAAAGTGAATTTTTGAGTTAAATATGCTAGTAAAAAATCAAAAATTTATTGAAAAAATTGTGATTAAATGGGACCTAGTATATGCAACTAGAGTTCTAAAAATTAATTATTTTTCAAAATCACTATTGAATTTTAAAATTTGAAGTGTATTTCTAATTTAAATAAGCTAGTTAAAAAGAAAAAAGTTATTAGAAAATTACTGGGAAAATACCAAGACCTAGTATGGGCAAGTAGGGTTTGAAAGAAAATTATTTTTAAAATTACTACAAAGTTTTAAAATTTTATGCTAATTTTTAAATTTACTATGTAGGTAAAAAATTAGAAAAATATAGGAAAAATTAGTAAGAATTTCACCCTAGGGTTTCTAGGGTTTTTGTGCACAAATGAAGTAAGTCAGGTTCACCAAATGATTTAAATTTTTTGGAAATATTTGTGTATTATTCCTAATTTAGTTAAAGGATATGAGTAGTAAAATCAATAAAGAAATATGCAATAATTAAGATACTAATTTGCATCATTTCAACTTTTCTAAAAATAGTAAAAAGGATAAGAAAACAAGACTTAGCTAGAAAGTAACTGATATGACTCAGACAAAGGTTGGAATTCATTGTGTAGGACTGAGACACTATCACAAATTAGGATCTAGCCTTCTTTTGGTGAAAGGAAAAGAGCACCAAAAATAGGACACCCTAGTATCTAGCACTATAGTCCACCTTTGCTATTATTATCTTGAAGATCTAAGCTTTTTAGGTTTTGTTTGTTAGGTCTGTGTGACCCTATCTATGAAGTTTTGATATTTGGAATTATATATATCTCATTATAGAGCTGATTTTGTCTTCAAAACTTATACTCCATTATGATTTGAACACATTTGAGAAAGAGGGGGGAGTGTGTGTAATATTCACTAAACATGTTTCCACACCCCTTGTGTGGGCATTTGCCTACATACCAATACTCTGAAGAGGGATCAAGCCATATGTAGTTTTCCCACTTAATGTGCTTTGTGTGATAGTGTCTATGAAGATACAAAATGCTAAACTATGTGTGCTTGAGATGACTATGGACTGATATAAGGATTTGAATAAGCTAAAAATAATATTAGATGGTTGTATGTAGAGAATAAGGAAATATGCTTAAGTAGTATTGCTTGTATTCTTGCTTGCTTTGTGATATTTTACAACCCCTTTTAAATGAACTTTGAATGGGATTTTATAGAGATATGTTGGTCATGGGTTAAATTTAATCATGCTAGGATGACATAATGAAGAAGAGGAATCAAGGAAAAATGGTAATCTGGGCTCAAAATGTGATTGGATAGGAATGCTACAAAGGGGATACCTTAGGGTTTAGCACTATAGTCCAAGTTGGGTGCTATTGTCCAGAGATGATGGGACCTAGGGGGATGTATCTCTCATGAAAAGAGGAGTCTAGCTCAGTTGGGATTAGGTTTGGAAGGCTACAGATGATTAGAAATCAATGAAAGGATGCCTATGAGGGTCATGAAAGCAAGCATGAGGGACCGATGGTATGGGAGTCACAAGTCACACTCAAGTTACCCATTTTCACATTTTATATGACTACACTATGGGATTTATGACAATAAAGTAATCAACTTGGTTAACTTGATTAGAATGAAGAAATTTGAATAACTAAACCTGGTACCTTTAGAGGATTTAAGCATTGATCAATCCTATATCCTTAGAAATGGGAAAGCCTTGAACTAATGGATTGATGATATGATATGATTGGGCCAATCTCTTACTTAGCTAGGTGATAGAGTTATAACTCTAATCAAGGAGGCTAAAATTGCACACCTTGCAAACAAAGATGACACCATCATTAACAAAGATGCTTTTAGGGCCCAACTCAAAAAATTTATCATTAATTTAAAAAACAAGCTTTGGATTGAGGATTAACCTTTGGGAAAAAGATAGTGGACTTGGCAGCATCAGCTAATCAAATAATAGAGAAGGTAATGGCAATCAATGAAGCTGTAATCCCCATCTTAGTCAAACATGATATAATGTCATATTTCACTATCAAATTGATAAAGGAATTCATCATATAACTAAAGTTTATTGACAATGATTACAAGAAATACTCTTAGGCATGAAGGGGACAAATAAAAATTGAGAAGTAGGTGAGTAACAAACCATAAATGGTCACCATAAGAGCTTCTTCCTCTTCATCCCCTCTAGGATTTTTTTCTTCTTCAGCTACATTAGAATTAGTCCCTCTTCAACCATAATGGTTTCGATTTCCTCTTCTGATACATTGGGAGCTCCATCATCATTGACATCAGTAGGATCCCATGTTGGCACCTCATGACTAAGATAGCCATTTTTCAAGATTTTTATTTGATGAATTTCATGTTCTAGTTCTGATCAGTGTATTGTAAAAAGATTCCCTCTTTGGATAGGGAATATTCTTTTATTTTTTCAAACATGAAGAACTTCTATCTAGTGATAGTTGTCACATATTCAGTTATTTTGTAACCAATGTGACCATCTTAGGCATTGAAATATGCCTATATATAGGGGGTTTTCCCCATCATTTGTCCTCAAGAATAGACTTTTGTGAAATTAATGCAAATAGAAAGAGGCATTCTAGGAATTTGTTCACTTTTTCATTGCTTTTAATATTCTCATGTTTCTTGAGCTTTGTAAATGATAGATGCTTTAATTTTTTTAATGGTTAAAATTGATATTAGTGATCCTAATTCATATTGTTAGTTTATGATTTCAACTATTCTAATAAAATTTGTTTATGTATGCTCTATTTCTTTTCTAATCTATAAATAAATGTGCTTAAGGTAGTTTATTGTGGGTAACCAATTTTAAGGCATACTTTTCAGATATGTGCATTTTATTTACCTTATAATCATCACCACATTTATGGAATTTTGAGTATAGCACTAGAATATCATGAATGTTAGTTTTATTTGCATTGTCATCAGAAAGAACCAAAGGAAATTTGTTGATCTTTGTTATTTCAAGACAAACTTTCTTTTCTACCCAACATTTCTTCCTTTTTGATTTTTTTTAACATGAATCACCTTATTTTACTACTCACTATAAATATTCATCTATTTATTTGAGTTTGGGAAATAAGTTGGAAAAATAATTAAACAATATATACCTTAACAATAAAAGGAAATCTCAAATAGATCATGTCACTACAAAGATATAGTTGTTCTTATAGTAGGGTCTACTTGTAGACTAAATGTGATAGTCATATAATCATTCCATAGAAACTAATTTAATCTCTAAGGTCTTACATGACCTACATAACAAACTGATATATGTCATTCTACTGTTAGCATTGTATCCTTGACACAGATGTACATTAATAGGATACACACAAAAGGTAGCACAATGTACATAGAGAGATGGAATGTAACCCATGAAAAAAATGGAAAAGGAAAATTAAAATACATCATAACGTGGGTTAAATAATAAATTAGAGATCCCTCCATGATAATGAAAAAAATAAATTATTATACAACTAGCATGCACTATGGGGAAGGCATAATAACTCTCATAGGAAGGATGGGATGTGTGAGTTATTAACAATGGAGTGGTATGAATTGAAAGTGTGCCAAATGAACATAAATACATATCGATTAGAGAATTCAAGATTGAAGTGATGGATGACATTGTGGTTAAAATTAATTCAACATGGAGGAGTTATTGAGAAATATTTGGGATATCCTATAAAATTCCATAAGGCTTTTCATTTCCATTTTTTTAAGATTGAAGAATTAAACAATTACATAGATAAAACAAGAAGAAACCAATGGTGAAGAAGGAAATTATGTAGTTTCCTAATTTACAAACATGATATAGAGATTAAAGTGATGAACATTCAAAGAGAAGAATGTAGAAACAAATCCACACAAGTAGGAAAGAGAAGTTACATGTTGTAGGCGATAAGTCTGTCATTATAGGAGGGTGAAGTAGGGAGTTGAATAATTTTATGTCTAAGGAAGAAGAGTCAAGACGTATTCACTTAAGAGAGTTGGTTAGCTATGTGTTAACCTTTGAAGACACTAATTGGTGATGTAGCTGAAGTAGAAGTCTAACATGAGTAGAGAACCATTACCAACCATTCCTAAAGTTGAAGAGTTTGATGGTATAGAAAGAGGTCATGTGTACATTCAAGGAGAAGGAGGTCCCATGTTCATTCTAGAAGAGGGTTCTAGTGAGAGAAATTCATAGGGTAAGGATACATCAGGATTGGAAAAATGTACCCCTATTAGACCAATGCCATAATTGACATGTGTAGGGAAAAAGGATACTACAACACCATCTCCTCTAGTTATTCTAATTGAATAGATGAAATAACTAGAGATGGTGTTATGTGTGGATGATTAGGAGTCTAAGGTTTCCACCCATTAGATCTTAGACTACAATAAATTTTATCCTAAAAATGAGCTCAACTTATAAAAGGACTACTAGGTGGAGTGCTAAAACATTTGAAATGAGATCACCTCATGGTCTATAACTTGCTAGAAGATGTAGGGGTGATCCAACTCTTCAACCTAATATATTTTTGGAAACCATAGGAAGTGGTTCAATTATTAATCTAATGTAATCATTAAGACTATATCTACTTTTTTGGGTATAGAATGAAGATCACCCCTAAATAGATCAACAAAGTAATGGCACTAAAGTATAATAAATAAGGCAACACTATGTATATTTCTATCCTGGGAGATCTAGAAATTTAAGTAGTTGCATGCTTAGCCATGATCAAGTAAGGAAGCATAGCTCGTGGAGGGAGGTGGACATGGCACACTTCTATGTGGACATCCAACTGTCCAAGGGATAAAATTAAAACTACTCCCTATATTTTGTATAAAAGATTTTATAAGATGTGGAGAAGGCACATCACCTACCTAACCACAAGTTTTCTTAGGGTGAAATTTTTCTAATTATAATTTTTGTTGAAATTGACATCATAGAGTAATTAAGCAAAGAATTGAAGAGGGTTAACCCATAAAAACATAAGTTCCCCACTGAATGGTTCAAGTAATTCACTTGCCCTGGTTTCATCACACCATTCCATAAAGCTAAGATGAAGGGTTGGTTTGATGGCATGAAGGAGGTATTTGGGAATGAATGGCACATACCTAAAGAGTTTCTTACATAGATGGGATCCTATGTGTATTTTGATATAAAGCAACATTGTTCCCTCATGTGTATCTATATAGAAACCACAAATAAATTATCAGGGTGGCTTAATTTGCCCTATGCCTTCATAGTGGATACTTAATGGACTCTATGAACCACATTTTAAATGTGAATCATATGAATATTTATGTAGATAATATTGACATTGAGATCCATAATATTCAAAATATTTACATTTACCTAGGAAGGCATGCCTATGTGGAGAAGCATGAATATGATAGGACTGACCTTAATCCCTATAAAATAATCATGCAAGGGAAAATTTGGGTAATATTTTATATGCTAAAGCCATATAATAAATCATTAGGAGGCCAAGATGAAGAGAAGGAACCACTTACCTCCCAACCAAAGACATGTGTGGAGCTGAGGTCATGAGAAAAAGAGAAAAGGTCAAGACCTAAGGCTTCCAATTCTAGTTAGATGTAGGACCAACCTAGGGTAATCCTAAAACATCAAAAATAAGCCTCACTACCATCAAGGACCTAAGGGTTGCTTGTAGAGCAAGAGGACATTGTTGTATCCTTGATGGCTACTCAAGCAGAACCCAAAAGATAAAGGTGAACCCCATCATCAATAAAAGTTGACTCTGCACATCTTACTACTCAAGTTAAGTTTGAACAAGAAGCTCCTCGATTGGTTATTCTAGAAACATGTGAGGCATCCCCAAAAGTAAACCATATCAAGGAGCACACTCTAAGCTAAGTGAGGAGAATCCCTATGAGTAGAGCAAATAATAGACCATTGTGCCGAATGAGGAACATTTTATGGTTAAGCAGTAAGTGGATTGAAATTTTAGCCTCAAAAGTAAATAGGGGAGAAGGCCACAGTAAAGAGGACCTTGGTGCTAATTCTAGCGAGAAATGAGATAGTAGTCTCAAAATCATTGATTTAGAGCATGACCCCCAAAAGGGAAAGGAATCAATGTAAGAATAATAAAAGCAATACCAACCAAATCAAGAACCTCCCATTCATACCATGTTCCAATAGGACACGTCAAAAAATGTTTGTATTTGTGGAACTTTTTCCCTAGACATGAGTCCATAGAATAAAATTGGTGTGAAGTTTCCTTTGAGATGGAAGTGTATCATGATGAATAATGATTTAGTATGGGGTGATGTTGCAACCCAACTTTTGTAATAATTATATTCTAGGTATTTTGGATCCATAAGCATGAAATAAAAAGGGTGCAAGAGCAAGTGTGTAGGACCACAATGTAGAAGAGAGAAATATAAGGAAATGATGTAAAAGGGAAATTTGTGAAAGATAAGGAAATAGAGAATGAGCATAAAACTTAGGACTCCAAGAAGCAAAAGACTAGGACAAGAGTGCATGGAGTGGATCCAGTTACAAAGTAGTTTGTGAGAACAATAGATATTAATGAGAGCACAAATATAGCACTAGTCTATGAAATAAGAGGAAAACAAACATGAATATCTATTATAAATAAGTATATAGGGGTTTTTAGGCCCTATTATAAAGGAACTCAATTGTTAAATCTTACCATGACTTATTTTTCTGAAATAGTTGTTGGATCATCATCTTTTATGTATTAATTTTGTGACCTAAGAAAGGGGTTCGCTTATGTATAAATACCCCATTGGGTTGTAGTAGTTATGTTTGTTGAATATACTTGTGTTGTTACTGTTAAGGAAAATATATAGAGAGAATGTAATGAATGATGTACCTATGTAATCTTATCAATTTGATTAATTGAACTAATATTCTATGAACCTCTATGTGATGAATCTGATTGGTGATAAATTTGATTTATGATATGAGTTATATGAAATGTGTAATTTCATCAAATTGAGAACTCTAAAATAATGTTGATAATAATAATGATTAAATGTAGTATCTAAAATTCTTAAGTAATATTTGTCTACACACCATTGCATGACAAAATCGATGGGAATTAGTCCCTGTTATGCACCTCATGTGAGTGCATGAGGTTATCCTTCATGTGATATGTTGACATGCTATATTGTTGGTATATTCATTCTATTGGGCATGAAATAATAATTATTTATGTGAATTTAAGGGAAAAGACCCAACAACCTCTCTTCAATTCTTCATCTAGGCAGTATCCTTACCAAGATAAACTACCAAGGGGAAATATTGTTGCATCAACACACAAGTGTGATCCTTTCTTGCTCTCTTTATTTTAAGTATTTTTAAATTATTCAATTTAAAATTATATTCACTAATTACAATTGTAACATATGTGTGTTTTACATACCATGTACACTTTCTTTCCTTTAACATAGTAATTTCATCTTTATGCATTACTAAATTAAAGGAGGGGGGACTATATATGCTTAAATCTATATTTATATGTTAAAATAGTCTTGTATACTTGAAAAATATATCTCAGGGCTCTACCCTTTAGTTTTAACTTCCTCACAACCAAAAGGATTGCACTCACCACCTCATTGGGTTTAAATATTTACTTATTAGTCCAATCCTGATTATGTAGATCACATGTAACCATAGAGTTCCAAAAAGTTGATATATATATATATATCAACTTTTTGGAACTCTATGGTTACATGTATATCCTTCAGAGTCGGTTACAAAACCCCAAAAAAATTATTTCATCTTGGACAGTTATGTTTAGGGTAGTGCAATAGTGTCAATGCTATTATCTATACTCTAACACAAGTTTCCTTACCTTAACACACTCAAATTTTCAAATATTTCAAATTGCATGGGTCAACCTAAGAATGTCATTAACCCTTTCATGAGGTTCATTTCAAAAGAGAAAGTAAAAATACAAGTCAAATATAATTTATTTTGACATATATAAATTACCAAGAAGTCACACATTCTTACTCAATCAATCAATTGTAAAACTAATTAATTTTTTTCCTAATCATCCTTACTTACATATCAAGCATGTAATCAGTCATACTTTAGGTTTGAAGCACTCAAAAGACAACCCATGAGCCATATTTATCAATTTAAAAGATATATCACTACATGCATTGTCATATATTATATTTCATCCTTGTGCACACACATTACCACACATAAGGTATAATGACATAAGTCTAAGGCCCTCCTTGAAGTATTGGCTATGTAGGTAGCACTCATTGACAAAGGGGTCTTTGGGGTTAACTCGATAACATGATTGAACTAACTCATTTTTGGAAAGTTAACCTAAAATAAGGTGTAAATATGTGTTTTTTACAAATAAATAGTCATTCCAAACCTATGCATGATATCCAAATACATCAAATGAAAGGAGATAGAAAAAACAAAAAAATAGAAAGTCACATCTTGATATAATGAATATTATGTACAAGAGAGTTGCCTCAAGATTAAATCATTACACTATACATATCAAATATATTTTCATGTCATTGCATTAATAAAGTATTTTTTCTTATTTATGATTGTGAAATCAAAATAATATTTAGCATGGTAATTTATATATCTAGTATTTTCATAATTCAACATTGAAATTGAATATCATACACTAAATTATTTATTTGGCTTACTTTAAGGAATAGTTTATCTCACTCTTGAATAACCTATTCCTCCATACTCTTAATTTTAAAAAAAAGGGTAAAACATTTGGTGAAACTGAAATGATTCCTCTTTGTGTAAAATTTTAGTATTGGAATTACAAAAATAATAGACGTAGAAACTAAACTACTAAACAATATTTTGATTTCATAGTCACAAAGAAGAAAAAATACTTATCTTATGCAATGATGAATAGATAGATCTAAGTTGTACATGTGTAGAAACATATTATCTGATGTTCTTGAAACTATCTTCATATTTTGTAAATATTCTTTCTAGTTTCCTGGACACTTACATCACCCTATAGACACTTGTGTCGGTGCTACTATATGAATCAATACATAATTATCTTGTAAAAAATATTCATTGTATTAAATATGTGACCACCTAGGTATTTTTGGGTTTTCTTTCACCTTGCATCTGATGTATATGGATCTTATGCATAGGTTGTCAATGACTATTTATAGTTATAATACCTATCTCTCCACCTTAAGTTAGGTTACCTTTCCAAAAATGGGTTAATGGCTCATAGTGTTGAGCTAACCCTAAAGACCCCTCTATCAATGAGTGTTGCTTACATAACCAATACTATAAGGAGGGACTCATACTTATTTATTTATTCCCTATGTGTGGTAATTGTGTGCACATGGGTGAGACATACTATATTACAATTCATGTAGTGATATAATTTATAACTTGAAAAATATGGCTCATGAATTATCTTTTGAGTGCTTCAGATTTTAGTATAACTACTCTTATGCTTGATATTAAAATAAGGATGAATGAGGAATAATATATTAGTTGTAAAATTTATTGATTGAGATTGAATGTGTGATTGATTGGTAATTTCTAGATGTCCAAATTAATTGTCTTTGACTTGTATTTTTACTAGCTCTTTTGAAACAATCCTCAAGAAAGATGTTAATTAAATTCTTAGGCTAACCCATAAACTTAGAAATATTTTGAGATTTGAGTGTTTATAAGGTAATAATACTTATGTTGGAGTATGGACAATTATGTCGATGTTATTGTCTGCCCTGAACACAATTATCTAGGATGAAGGAAAGTTGATGAGGTTCTATAACTAACTGTGAAGTGTGTGTGTGTGTGTGTATATATATATATATATATATATATATATATATATATATATATATATATATATATATATATATATATATATATATATATAATATTTTAGGAATTTTTTTGTTACAGGTGATTTGGATAATCAAAATAGTTAGGGTTAGATGAAGAAGTAAGTAATTAGACCTAGTGAGGCTACGAGTGTGAGACTTTTAGCTATGATGAAGGCCAAATTAAAGGGTAGAGCCTCAAAATATATTTTTCAACTATACAAGACTAGTTTAACATATAAATCCAATTTTAAGCATATACACCACCCCCGCTTAATATATAAATGATAAGAATGAAATTACTAGGTTAAAGGAAAGAAAGTGTATTGTATTGTGTAGAACGTATCTTATATTTCATTGAGTCCACTTAAATTTATTTTATATTAATGAACTATAATAAAGATCATGTTATAGGTGTAATTAGTGCATATAATCTAAATTTAATAATTTTAAAATACTTGAAATAAAGAGATCAAGGAAGGAGTACACCTATGTGTCGATACAACCATGTTTCCCTTTGGTAGTTTGTCTTGGTAAATATGGTTCCTAACTGAAGCATTAGAGAGGTTGAAAACTAAACCTTGGATATATTAAGAGGGGAATTTTAGGGTGATCATGCCCCTAATTTGAAATAAGGATGAATTTTTTCAAGTCTATTGAGAGCACATAATCTCAATCATACAACTCAAGTATAGTCAATCTAACCATTCTCTCTAATTTAGACAATGTTTTTGGAGTCAAATGGTGTAACCATATCAACCCATAATAATAGAATCATAGTGAAAAGTCTATAAAGAGTGCATAATCTCAATCACACTAATAAAAAAGAGCCAACTATCACAATAGATAAAAGGTTAAAAATTGCATCTTGGTAAGGTCAATGCATAAATTATGTATAATTTTGAAAGTGTATTTGTAATTTGGTGCAAGTACACCTATAATATGTCACAATCTAAATTATCTATTAAAATTTAACCTTTAATATATAAAATGTATATAACATGTATAAAAAATATAAAAATATTTATCCCAAATATGTGCCCAATGAATAAAATTATATCCCACATGTATATTTGAATCATGTAAATTGTGCAAATGGAATCAAATTATGCTCATTCTCTTAGCTATATGTATGTGGATTCATATATTATATTAAAATTCCCCACTAACATGCCTCCCCACTTTTCAGGAGAGGTGATTTTAAAATTGATAATCACATTATTTCAAAAAGGATAAGATAAATATGTTATATTTGTATGAATCATGTAGTAAATAAGCATATAGTAGTGTCATGTCAAAATATATGTATCAATGAAGCTTGTAGTATGCATACATAATAATCCATAAGATGCATGATGTGAATCATGGAAACTTTTATAAGATAACAAGGTAATAAAAATTTAAACACACATGCAAGAGCACTCAAATATCACACAAAGAGGGATATAAAGAGACCACAAAAAGGGACATGTTCAAATGTCACACACTCAAGTGGAGTACATGTGAAAATGTCCACACACAAAAAAAAAAAAACAATTAGGGCACTATGGCCAACAATCAAAGGAACGTGTTCAGATGTTACACAAATAATACATATAAGTAAATAAGAATTACACTCAAGTAATCTACTTTAAATGAATAAAACAATGAGAGATAAGCAACTAGCATAATCATGTCATACTAGTCCATGTATACATGTGTTAGCAAAATGTCATGTAGAGTAGAATATCAAATACATTGTGTGAGATATCAACTTGAGTATACACATGTGTAAGATTTAAAAGTTTTGTAAGATAATGGAAAATGATTATAAAATAATATAACCTATGTTAATCATGATCATATAGAAGCAAGATTCCCTCAACATAATGTATCATGCTAGAAGAGGAAAGGTCCAACATCTACATGCTTGATATATCATGGTTCTAATGTATGCTTGTATCACACTCAACTACCTATGAAACATATGTGTGTATATAAATTATATGTTATCTATTAACATTAAGTAAACAACATATGAAAAAATTTAGTAAACATGTGAAATGCTAAATATTTTTTGTATTTTTGAATTATTTGAATTATTTTTTTTAATTTTTGAAATTTTGGAATGTTTGGAAGGATAAGCAAATAAGACATTTACAAAGGAAAAGTGATACTATAATCTAAGGTACTCACCAAGGGTATGCCTCTGTGAAGGTCATATAGCATGTGTGTCATAACCTTCAATTATATTAACATATTCATCTTGCATATTATTTGTGTCATTAAATTCATATTTTTCATAACCATAGTTAGCATAACAAAGGACTAAATTCTTAGGTTGATCTTGAAATTATGATACACCATTTGAGCATATGTGTATGAAAAATACACTACATTATAGATTGGATTTTCTTTCTTGAAAGTTTGATTTTCTTGAATATGTGCAACATTTTCAATATGTTTCATTTAGATTAGATAAGATTCATGTATTTTGTCTTGAACACTAGGAAAATATGTGGTATGTGCCTTAACTTCTTTATTTGAGGATGAAATCATAGACTTTGTAGTATTGCCCTTAACTTTTTGTTTCTATATGCATGAAATAGATATGATGTTTGGATCCTTAGCAACCATATTTGCATCATTTGATTTTGTAGGCATGTATTGCTTTGAAAACTCATTTGTTAGAAAACATATTTTTAGAATGCTTATTTTTTTTAATTTTGTGTTTGATTTTTCAACTTATGCTCTTGTTGTTTTTGTAACATTGCCTTTTTTAATTGTTCATTTCCATCTTGTTCCTACTTAAAATTTGATTTTCCATCTTGATATTTTTGTAACATGTTTTTCTTTACCTTTGAATTTGAATAATTTATTTTTATAATTTTTGTATTTTCAATTCTTTTTCTCTAAATTATCCTTTGGTAGTCATATTTGTTGTTTTTTCACTTATGATTTAAGAGAGGTACTCATTATTTGAGTGGATTTATTGATTGATGTATCAGTGATATGATCACCACTATCATTTATCTTTTTCATTTTGTTCTTCAAGGGAAAACAACAATCTTATGATGTCCATGCATTCTATGATATGCACAATAGTATTTTTATCTCCTTATAGGATGTAAAGGATGTAGTTGAATATATTTGTTTTGAATCATTTTTCCTAATATTTCAATTTGAATATTATTAGCCTATTTTTCAACTTTTTGAATCATTAGTTGTATATGAAGTCTCTTTTTTAATATTATTTTGATATGAAACCTTGTTGGACACAATATTGCTAGTTGAAGATGCAAACACATGATTAACACTAAAATATTTTTGGATTTTTTATGTATGTAATCTGATTTAATAACTCTTATATTAACTTGATCATAAGTGTGATTTAATCTTTAAGAGCTTCATAAGAACAAACTCTAGGTATTTCAGATTGAATATCCATACACACACCATCTAGAGGAGATGTGAGAGGTGGAGGGGTTTGTGGAAGGACACATTCAATACCTTCATTTGAAACCATAGGATGAACCAACTTACCCCTTGGAAAAGTGTAGCCTAGACCTTGTTATAGGGATGGTAGTTATCACCCTCCATAGGGTGAGGAGGAATAAGAGGCTCAATATTATCTTAATAGTAATTGTTAAGGGAGATTAAATTATGATTTTGTTTCAAAACACTATCTTTATATTGATCACTTTAGTTACTCCATTTTATTATATCTTTGATTTATTAAGAAATGTATTGGAAATAACAAACAAGTATTACAATCATATATTTTGCAAGGAAATAACTACTTGATGCATCCATATTAAACATGATTGATTCCTTTTTAATACACGCAAATCTGATTTTAGACTATTTTCAATTTAAAAATAAAAAATTAGGAAATTAGGAAACCTTAGGTCAAACTAGAGTTTTTCCCAAGGAAACACAGAGGTCAAATTCATAAAATGTTTGACCATTTTTTGAATTAGGGGTTAGGAGGAATAGGCTATTTAAGAGTGAGATAACCTATTTATTAAAGTAAGTCAATAAAATAATTCAATTTATGATATTCAATTTCATCGTTGAATTATGAAAATAATAGATATATAAAGTATAGTTCTAAACAATATTTTGATTGCACACTCACAAAAAAGAACAATACTTAGCTTATGAGATGATGTGCAAGCATATCTTAGATGTATAGGTGTAGAAATAGGTTATCTAATGTTCAAGAAATAATCATCATATTCTAAAAATATTATTTCTAGCTACTTGGACACTTGTATTTCCCTATAAACACTTGCATTTATGCTACTATCCAAATCCCAATGCAATTATCCTATACAGAATATTCATTGTATCAAAGATGTGACTGCCTAGTATTTTTAGGTTTTTTATCCCCTTTCATCTGATGTATTTGGAACTTGTGTATAGGCTGTTGATGAATTTTTATAGCTAAAAACCCTAACTCTCCACCTTAGGTTAGGTTACCTTACAAAAAATGGGTTAGTGGGCTCATGGTGTCGAACTGACCCCAAAGACCTGTCTATCAATGAGTGCTTCCTACATATCAAACACTCAAAGAGGGCCTTAGACTTATGTAGTTATCCCTTATTTGTGGCAATGTGTCTACACAAGGTTGAAATGTACTATATTAAAATGCATGTAGTGATATATCTTGTAACTTGACAAATATGGCTCATTGTTTGTCTTTTGAGTGCTTAAATCCTGAAGTATGACTGATCATATTCTTGATATATAAATAAGGATGAATAGGGTAGAATAGCTTAGTTGTGTAATTGGTTGATTGATCTTGAATGTGTGATTATTTTCTCCCCTATGTGTGGGAATATGTCTACACAAGGGTGAAATATACTGTATTAAAATACATGTAGTGATCTATTTTGTAACTTGACAAATATGGCACATGGGCTATCTTTTGAATGCTTCAGGCCTGTAGTATGACTTCTCATATGTTTGATATGAAAATAAGGGTGAATAAGGTATAATAAATTAGTTATGCAATTAATTGATTGAGCTTGAATGTGTGATTGCTTGGAAATTTATGAATGTCTAAATTAATTGGCTTTGACTTGTATTTATACTAGTTTTTTTAAAATAACCCTAATGGAAGGTTTAATGACATTCTTAGGCCGACCTGTATAGTTCAAAATATTTGAAAATTTGAGTGTTTGTAAGGTAATGACACGTTTTGGCTCATGGACAATTGTTTTGATGCTAATGTCATGCCTTGAATGCAATTGTCCATGATGAAGGAAAGTTGTTGTGGTTATGTAACTGACTAAGACAGATATATATTAGCTTTTAGGTATTCTATGGTAATAGGTGATCTGAATAATCAAAATAATTAAGTTTGGACTAAAAAGTAAGTAATTAAACCCAATGAGGTGGAGAGTGTAAGAATTTTCGATGTGAAGAAGGTCATACTAAAGAGTAGATCCCTAAGATATATTTGTCAAGTGTACCAGACTAGTTTAACATATAAATCCATATTTAAGCATATACAAGGTTAGATATTCCTAACCACTCCACACTGAGTGATTAAAATTCTCCTACATTATAATACTTTTAAGAGGTTCAAATCATGCATATTTATTCCACCTATATGTGTGTTTTCTCAATCATGATCCATTATAATTCAATGTAATGGTTTGGATTTTGACACTTGACAAAATGAAAATTATAATTTCATTAGTGTTTAGATGTAGATTTAGATTTGATCCTTTGACATGTTTTCATATTTGAATGATTTTGGATATTGTCTCAAAGGTGTGCAAATGGATTTCTCAAGTTTTGCCAAGATGAGTACCAAATAGGTGTTAGATATGTATAAGATAGAAATAGCCTCAGACTTAATTTTTATTTATATATGACTCTTTGGTATATATCTCCATAACCATCATAGGAAACATAGGTAGGATTTTTGAAGGGATTGATTTTAATTTAAAATAAAATCCATTAAGGGATCTTATAATTTGCCAACAAAGAAAGATATTGGCGGTAACTACTAGTGTTTGACTATAGCTAAAACTATTGAGAGATGGAAAGGATCTATAATATGAAGACAGTCTATTTAGGATTATAAATAATTTTGAAACATACTAGGGATAACCTGAATACTAATAATAGAAAATTGGGTTGATTAAGTTAATAGATAAATAAACAGACAAGGAAAAATAGAAGATAGAGTCAAATGTGTACACACAAGTCATCTATGTCAAAGATAGGTAAAATCATATGTCTTCAAGTATCTAATAATTTTTTTAGATATCTACAATAGATATGGTTTTTTTTCATGAAATAGTCTCCATCTATCACATTATATGACTAGGAGATTTGAAAAATATGATACAATAATGGTCTACTCTATATATATTTTTGTGTGTTTCACATCCTACAATGGTATGCAATGGTTCATGTCAAAGTCAAGTTATGATGTCATTCCTAATGAATTGAGGGTACTTAATGAGACTTACTTGGTACAACCATGGTACTTAAGAGTTATGATAGTCTCACATGAACACTCATAAGTTGTATTACATTTCTAATCACCATAGGCCTTAAGAACCTTTTAGTATGGTTCTATGTACTATCGATATATAGGACTTGTGATTTATTACTTGGGACACCCATATATAAATAAAATAAGATCAAATTAATCCAAAATACATCTATTTCTCAATTTTTTGCATGATACCAAATTATATATTATTTTCAACACACTTTACAAATTACACATTCAACATCGGAAAAAATGTACGATATTACTAAAATTCTTCCTTATAAAAATTCATTAAACTTAAGTAATATCTACTACTATTTTATCACATAAAATCATCGATCTTATAATTATTTCATCTACAAAATCGATTCCTCAAATTATGACTCTTAAAACTTTGAATCCTTCTTTATAACTCCTAAAATCACAACTCCTATAATTTCATCAATAATAATTACAATACCTACTCATCCAAATCCCAAGATTATTATACCATCTCTTACATCAATTAATACTAAATCACCTACCTACAAAGAGTTCAACTATGAAAACAAACATCCAAATTAATGTGTGCGTTTCCCAAGGGGCTCGGGGCTCGGGGCTCGTCTAGCCCATCCCCATTATATATTCCTTTGGGAGGATGATTAAATTCCTAAATCAAACATGTATATAGTTAAAAACATTTTATATTTTAATAAGGTGGTTAAAATATATTTTGATTCGTTTATGAACTTATAATAAAAAATTGAATATATCCACATTCCTTTGCGACATGTGAGAGTCCACACTCCGATCTGTATTTTTGATTGTTATACTATTAAGAATGCATGAACACTCTTGGTTGAATACTAGGACTTTATAAATGATCATGATAAAAATTAACAGTCCTTAATAAACATGTAAGTGTACCAAAAAAAATCTCTTTATTTTGCTGACTTATTTTCACGTTTTTCTCATGTCTTTCTGTCTTTGACTCATGTCTTTCTGAAATAAAAATTTTAATATAAAAAATGGACGGATAGATTTTCGAGGTAAATAAAATAAGTTTAATTGGTAATATGTTATAATTAATATTTATAAAATTTTTAGAATATTTTAATTATATAAATTTATTGATAAAATAAATTTTACAACAAAATTAACTTCAACATGTATTTTAATAATAATTTAAAATATAATTTTAATTAAAAATTAATAAGCTTTTGAAAATGATTGATGATCAAATGATTAACTGAGTTTAATTATTTATGTATTTATAGATGACATGAATTCAAATTTTGCTGAAATTTTTATATTGATTTATAGTGATTATAATTGGCAAAGATAATAATAAATAGGTATCAATCCATTTTAAATAGTAATAATAATATGTTTTAAAGATCCACGATATTAGATAACATCTTGGTTATAGTTTATAAAGTAATTTATAGTATATGGGACCAACTCGTATTCTTAATATATAGAAGATACCTCATTATATTTCAAATACAAGGTGTTCATACATTACTTTTTATAGGATTTGAAGTAGAGATACAAAAAATTAAGTCATAAAAACACAAACACTCCTAATATATTATGATCTTTGAACTAAAGACACAAAAAACTAGATCATAAACACACAAACACTCATAATATATCAAGATTTTATATATTATCCCAAAATAAAATAAAATAAATATTTAATAATAAAAAAGAATTAGTGAATTTGACATTTAATTTAGACCTTTTTTTGTTTAAGGGTGTCTACATAACAATTAATAACATTTATTAATTTCATTTTTTAAAAATAATAATGGTGATATCTACTTTATTAAATTTTGGATATTTTTTAAAAATTTTAAATTATTAATGTAATGATCTCATTTAATAGATGAATTTAAATCGGACCTTTTTTTATATATGTAGGTTATAAAACAACACATTTTTTCTTGAACCACATTCACATTAAATTTAGTTATTTAATAAAATTAATATTAGTGTATAATTAATTGAATATTTTTTTAATAATATCATATATTTATCTTATTAATATTAGATGTATTTTTGTATTAATTTTTAATATTTTTTAAATGAATTTGATTTAAAGTTAAAGTTAATTTCACACATTTCAAAGGTTAGAATTTAGTATTTAATTTGGACTTTTTTTGTTTAAAAGAGTTCACAAACCAATTAATAACATATTTATATTAAATTTTTAATGTAAATAATTAAAATTTTTATATATTTTTAAAATAAATTATATTTAAAGCTAGAGTTTGTCTCACACATTTCAAAAGTTTGAATTTGGTATTTAAATTGGACTTTTATTTTATTTAGAGAGTCTACAAACCAATTAATAACATATTTACCTACAATAAATTTTTGATGCAAGCTATATATATAAAATAATTAGTTATATCTATTCATTAAATTTTTTATTATTGCTCCATTTTGAATTAGTAATATAACATTATTTGGTTTGGAATTTGGAATCCAAATCAGATCTTGTTTAGTAGGTTACAAAATAACATATTTTTTCTTCAACCAACATTGATTATTTACAATTTTTTCCCACAATTTTTTTCAAAAAATTTGACTATTACTTTATGGATTGTAAAAGCATCAAATATCTTATATCTAATTTGACAAATTTACTTTATTATATACATTTAATTTATAAATTTAACTATTTAATAATTTTAATATTAATAATATAATCATTTGAATATATTTTTTTAATAATATCATATATCTATCTTATAAATATTTGATGCACTTGTATATTAATTTTGATTACTTTTTAAATGAGTTTTATTTAAAGTTAGAGCCAATCTAACACATCTCAAGGGTAAGAATTTGATATTTAACTTGGGCCTTTTTTTATTTAAGAGACTACACAAATTAATTACTAATATGTTTATTTCATTAAATTTTTGATGCAAATTTTTAAATGAGTTTTATTTAAAGTTAGAGCCAATCTAACACATCTCAAGGGTAAGAATTTAGTATTTAACTTCGGCTTTTTTAATTTAAGAGACTACACAAATTAATTAATAATATGTTTACTTCATTAAATCTTTGATGCAAATGATTAATAATTTTATTTTATCATATAATAAACTTATTTAAAACATCATTTAATTTGATAATAAATTCATTTTATAACGTAATGAGCTCATTTAAAACATCATTTAATTTGGAATTTGGAATCCGGAATCCAAACCAAACCTCGCTTATATAATGTAAGCTACAAAACAATGCAGTTTTTCTTAAACCACAGGCATGGCCCATTGTATTTTTGTTAATTTCATAGTAGGTTAGATTTATTCCCCTATGCCCTATTTATTATACTAATATATTTAACTAGTTATATTGTAAGGCTCTTTACTCGTCAAAATACATCTATATGATTTCTTTTAGGTTATGGAAAGATTGAAGCACTCTGAGTGTGGGAGGTAACATTGATCAAGCATCTTAAAATTAGTTATATCAAAATTTATCACATTGGCGCTTATGACGACCTTATAATAACAAGGTATCAAGCATATACGGGTTAGATCTTGATTCATTAGATTATATTTTTATAAATTATTTCATTACAAATTGATTTGAGTTTTTATTTTATATTAAATTTAATATGTATGTTTTTTTATTTTGAATTTCTTTACTTTATATATTATCACAATTTTTTATTCAGATACCTCTTTTTTAATGAATAAATATTGTATTTTTCTGAACTCAAAGTTATATGGCCTTTATGTGTAGGAGCAGATCTCTTCAAAAAAAAAAATTTCTAAAAGTTTTGGTTATATTTTTATTCCAGTAATTTTTCTAAACTCAAAGATATATGGTCTTTTATAAGTGGAATTAAATCTCTTCAAAAAAATTATTTTCAAAAGATTTTGATTATATTTTTGTTTCAACAATATTTTTTTATGATTTTTTAGGAAAAAATAATTTTATTGTCTTTGCTTCTATTTTGATTTTCCTAAAATAGAAATGAAATAATTTCACACTCAATATATTTAGGGTTAATATTTTTTATTCTTTCAAACCCTTATATTTTAAAGATCAACTTAGATTGAATTATAAATGTGAGTAAGATTAAAAATATTTAAAGTTAAATTTTTTTGTAAATTTTATTTTTAACTTTTTTATTAATTATTTGAATCAAAGGTGAATCATTACATAAAATAATCAGTAAGATATATTAATTTATTTTTTATACTTTCTTAATTTAATTTTGCATTACAATTTATTTATGTCTTTTTAACACTAAAATAATAATATTTTTTTTTTAATTATATATTTTAATGATAAACTGCATACTTTTTACTTAATATTATCTCACTAACAATATTTATAATTATATTCTTTATGAAATAGAGAGTGGTAGTTTCTTTACATATGAAATTGGTTGAAATTAAGTCTTTTGTTGTTTCAAAAGCTTCTTAAATTAAGTTGGAGATATTCTTTTAAATATTTTAATTAAATTAATAATAAATTATGAAAGAGATGTAAATTTTTTTAAAAAAAAAAATCAATTTTCATTTATATTTTTTAGGTGTTCTTACTTGAATTATTTGATTATGATAGATCATAACTTCATATTTTTTTAATTTCTTTCTTTTTTCTTTTAATTATTGAATTATTTTATCTAAATTTAGAAAAATAAAATGACACTTTATTTTTTTATTTTTTATTTTTAATCAATTAATTTTTTACCTAAATTTTGGATTTTACCAATATTATAAACTAAAAAATGTTTTATTATTAACTTTTCTGATGTGAACATGAAACGATTGTCCATTTATTTAAAACATTTTTATATAAAATATTATTTTAAATAATTAATTGCGAAACTAATATGATAAACCTTAAAACTCTAAGCTAACTACACTTAACCCCCAAAATAAAATAAAGAAATTAAAAATACACGACATGCAATGTGCATAGAAATGATAAGAATAAGAGTGGAGTATTGTACATGCGATCACGTCTTAACGCAGTTACAAATCAATTAAAATAATCGTTTACTCTTAAAATAGGAGAGTTCAGTTGGGAGGAACCCTTAGAATTTTTTGGTTTGCCTGTAATTTTCTCTCTCTAGATTTAGACCTAGGTAACGGATAGGCCAGTGGACGCCCAAATCTTAGAGCGCCGGTAAATGGCCTTCTTCTATGTAGGTGACCACGAAGGCCTGAATCGAACGGCAAGGAATAAATGACCGGATTGACGAATTTATGGTCGTGTAATTGTCGTGTAGTAGCCGAAGATCTGACTGAATATTTAAACTGTGTAGGGTTTTTCTGTCAAAGAACTCTCAGCTCCCACAGGATTGGACGGCTGAGATTAGTGCAGGAATCTCTTTTGTGTTGCGCCAAATTAAAGCAGCTTGGTGGTCTGGAGGTGTAAAACCCTAGGGTTTTGGTAGGGATCCTCTTCAATTATACTCCTGCATTTTGTGGGATATTTTAGTTTATTTTTTGTTTCGCAATTTTCGTTCTATGTCTTTTATTTGTTTGAGAGAATGCTCGAGCTGCTCTATTCACCATAATACAAACATTTTATTCCTGGTTGAAGACCAAATCTGGAGGCACCCACATCTGTGACATTTCTCTTAGACACTAATTTAACTTTGCTCTGTCATTTTTAAAAGTGCAGTGTTTGCATCATGGCCAAAACTCCAGAAAATTTTGAGGAGCCAAAACGTTCTACAGATGCTACTATTTCTTCTGAAGAGGCTCAAAATTTTCAAGATGCAACTAACTCTTCCAATGGCATAGGAGGCATTATCACAGAATGTTCTGAAGAGACACAGCCTTCTTCAGATGCTGCTGTTAATACCTCTCATATTAACATAGAAGTCATTGTGGCCGAAAGTTCTGAAGACTCTGAGCCTTTTTCAGATGCTACTGTTAATACCTCTCATATTAGCATAGAAGGCAATGTGGCTGAAAGTTCTGAAGAGCTGGAGCCTTTGTCAGATGCTGCGGTTAATACCTCTCATATTATCATAGAAGGCATTGTGGTGGAAAGTTCTGAAGAGCCAGAGCTTTCTTCAGATGCTGCTGTTAATACCTCTCATATTACCATGGAAAGCATTGTGGCGGAAAATTTTGAAGAGCCTCAACCGGTAGAAAGTTATGAAGAGCAGCAGCCTTCTTCAGATGCGGCTGCGTCAAACAAAGATGCACAACCTTCTTCAGATGCTGCTACTTCAGGCAAAGAGCCACAACCTTCTTCAGATGCTGCTGTTAATACCTCAAGCATCATGACCGAATTTTCAGATGCTGCTGTTAATACCTCACACATGCCACAACTTTCTTCAGATACTGCTATTAATACCTCCAATACTACCATAGGAGCCATCATGTCCGAAAGTTCTGAAGAGCCACAGCCTTCTTCAGATGCTGCTGTTAATATCTCCAATACTAATGACATCATGACAGAAAGTTCCGAAAAGCCTCTACCTTCTCTAAATGCTAGTGTTGGAGTCATCAACCTACCTGAAAATTCTGCTTATGCTAGATTGAGAGAGGAGAGGAAGATTGTTGCTGCATTGGTTGAGATCGATAACCTGATAAGGTACATGGAGAGGATGCATTTAACTTCTGAGCGACAGCAGCATCCCACTTCTATTTCAGAGGAAGAACAACAACCGGAACGTCACATTCCACATCACAGTGGTTTTGAAGGTATGCTTATCTTAAAAAAGAAAGGTACAGGTAATGATGATGCTCTTTTCAGAGGCAAAAGAGAAAAAGGTCCTGCTGTTCGCCCTAAAAAGAACCCTAAGCTATGGTTATCCTTGGATACTCTACATGTCTTTCATAAGTTCAACATTGAGCCACCCTTGGTCATGGGGGATGTAGCCAAGGTGTTGAATGATCTTCAAGCTTTGAAAGAGAAACACACTGGTGTCATATCAGAAGAAAAACCCGCAATCTGAGATCTGATTTAGAAGGGCCATCTGGATACAATCAGCATGTTCCTGCTTACATATCTTAACATTGACTATATTTCGTCTATATGGTATCTATATATAATTTCTAGGTTTTGATCCTATATAACATAGGATCTGCAAACGTTTTGCTTGATTTGGTACTGCAAAAACATTTCTGATTCTCTATTTCATATGATCTTTTGCTTGAATAATAGTATTCTTATTGTTTGAATTTTAGAATCACCTTTTCTATGATTTGGTCAACTTGTTAGATCCTAGGTTGCAGTTCTAGTACTCTAAAAACATTTCTGATCCTCTAATCCATGGTGGTTTCAATTATTTTTCTGAAGTACTGGTACTAGATCACCATTTAAATTTTACAATCACCTTTTGAATGTATTTTTTCAGCTTGTTAGATCTCTCAAGAAATTAGTTTAATTCATGGTGGTGTCAAATATTTTACTAAAGTACTGTTACTAGATCACCATTTAAATTTTACAATCACCTTTTAAATGCATTTTTTGAGCTTGTTAGATCTTTCAAGAAATCAATTTTTCTCTAAATGAATAATTGGCTGTGATGGTATTTATGTATTTGTTTGTAAGTGACTGTACTCGATAAACAATCGATAGGTTGTAAATTTAGCACCGTAAATTTTTTTTTTGACTCTCTCATAGCATCTGCAAAGGTTTTGCTTGTATACAAGTACTTTAATTGTTTGAATTTTACCATCGCCTTTTCATGACTTTCTGTATGCATTTGATCCCTTTGTTAGATTTTACAAGCAATCTGCCTCTTCAAATTGAAGAAATGGTTGTGCTATAACTGCGTATTTGATGAGCATTGAGGAGGTTGAACTTATGGTGTTTGCAGGCTGAAAGCTAAATAAACTAGTTTACTTTTTATTAATAATATTAATTAAAAAATTAATCACATGCAAATTTGCAATTTATGAGAAGTTGATCGATGATAGGGGAGTATGAGTCTCAAACTTGTTGGATTATTGTAGCGATTTACATATTAAGATGGGAAGTTGCCCGTGTTTATTTATTTTTTTAAGAAAAATGAATAATTTTGGATTATCTCCTAAATCCATTTTGACTGAGAAGAAGCTTGGTTGAAGTGGGAATGTTGATAAGGGTTATGTTTCTTTAATGCATATAAGGGTCTATTATAGTGATAATGTTGTAAATTGTGTTTTTCCTCATAAATGAGGTAATGGTTGTAGTAATTTAAATCTAATCATTAATATTTGATTATGTTAGTTTTGGTCTTTTTTCATTTTAATCGATTTGTACATTTAATGAGTATCTATTTTTTCACTTTATTTTATTTTAAGTCTTTATTTGTATTTATTCTCTTTTCTAAATTTTTATCTAAAAACACTTTTAAAGATATGTACGATCAATCTAGGATCCAGATTTCAGATGTTTCTCTACCAGCCATAATCGATCAATAAGGACAATAGCAATAATAGGTTTTTTTCCTTATACGTTGAACCTATCCTTTCCCCCTCAAATGATTAGTTTTAAAAATTAAACCCTCCCTTGCTTTGTGATATGTGTTTTAATAATTCTTTGTTTGTGGTTTTCCCTTTTGGATTATTATAAAGGCACACTCAAGTCACTTATTCTACCATGTACCAATTTCAATACAAAGACATATTTACACTATCACACATTGAGCAAAAGTTTCTTATTCTTCTCAATTCTATTATTGATTACTATCAGTTGTCCTTAGCCAAGTCAAAAACTTGTTTCACTCAACCAAAGCAAAGTGTGATCAAGTATTTAAGCATTTTCTAGATGCAATCATATAGATAAATGAGAGTAATTTCACAAAGTGTTTTAAGTGGGAAATCTACATGGGTTTGATTCCCTCTTTGGAGTATTGGATACATAGACAACATTCCACCTTTTTCTATATGTAAGTTTTCAATCATTGTATTCTCTATGAGGGTTTTAACCTTGGAGAAGTTACTTACATATCTTTTACAAACTTCTAAAGGTCAAATCTGTATGTACATATATAATTCAAGCTATTGTAACTGATCGTGACTTGAGTTCCTGATTTTTAACAAAATACAAGATCACCTAGTTTGGGCCAATAGTGATAGTCAATCTTATCTTGAGTTCATTGATTTTGCCCTTCTGTTTAATGTTATTTTAACTAGATGAATCCATTTAAGTGATATAAACTATGGAAAAAGAAATACTATAATATATACATCTAATAATGAAATATAATTACAAAATTTTACAAAATTTTGAACTTGCTAAAAATAGTAAATGAGCCTAAGAATGTGCAAACCTTCCTAAAACAAATTTAGTGTTGAATGTGTAGACTAACTATGATTTAAAATTGATTGAAAGGATATGCAAATGGTTTCATGCTCAAAAATAGAATTACAAATTATGTTAAGACAAGGCCGAGATAAGAGGATAGGGCTGCACTATGATCTTGTCTCATAACTGCAGTTACATCCTAGTTAGTTGTGTGCTTGATTTATTGATCTTGATTTGTATGCCTGCTTAAAAGGGTTTTATTATTTTATGTGGGAATTGAATATATGCATAGAAAATGTATAACATAAAAAACCTAGTCTTGCACATACACTAGATAGAAATAGGATAACAAAAAATGAGAGATAAGGCAAGGGGTATAGTCAAGTTATCATCAAAAAAACTTTTGTAATATGAGTTATACATACATAACCCAAATTGGCCTCAAGTCAATATAGCTCTCCCTCCTAGGGTGATTGTGTGATCCATGATTGTCCAACTATATGTAAGAATCTAGAAGATTGATTGAAATGCTTGACAATGGATTCCATTGACCTAAAATAAACGATATTCAGGCTTAGTCTATGATTGTTATAATTCTATAGAGTTAAAATTGGAATAAATAATGCTCTTTTATTTAATGTGTAGTAGTTTAAAATTAGCTTGTTAGATGTATTCAAGTGAATGCCATGGTGTACTTTTATTTAGAAAATTTTTGAATAATTTCATCAAATGACTTTAAAAAATGCACAAAAAATTTGTTGTGAAAAGTCTTTGTTTGAAAAAATAATCGTTAGAGTGCAAAGGACAAAGCTACACTAGGATAAAATGCCACAATGTCACCATATATACATAGTGTAGACTTATCCTAGAAGACCAAAGACTGGAGTGACAGGTTTGACATGGACATGTAGATTGATTAGGAATATATATTTTTTAAATAAGGATGTATTCATGATATTTTTAATATTTTAAAGACAATCAAGTCTCTATTTTAAGTTGCATGCTAGCAAAATGGTGAATAGACAAGTAAAGTAAGGATGTCAAGTTTAAATATTTCAAAAACTTTAATGATTAATTTTGTGTTTCTACATTTTCCCTCACTTCATTCTAGTGATGCAACAAAGTGAAATTAATAAAGTAGATATGAACTAGAGTGTGTATGCACACTTTGTATTTTAGATGTGAATCTTGATTGTTAAAGATGTCTTAATGCAAAACCTACAACAATGCCACTAAATATAGTTATTGTCCATATTTGAAAATTGAATATTTGAAACATGTAATTGAAATTTTAAAATAGATTAAAGAAAGTATACACTTGAAAGAGTGTGAAATCTAGTTCCCCAGTAACTTGAAGGTAGAGAAGTGATTCACCCCTTTTTTAGGTATTTGGAGAATTTTTTAACCTATGGCATGTTGAGAGTGATCAAATGTCAATTTGAAAACCTTTGAATGATCTTAAGTTGTAAATATTATGTGCTCCAACTCTCATTTTACTATGTAAAATACTCTTTAAAATAATTAGGGGGTGAAACAATCAATGTGGCTTGCTACATCTTGAAAAGGTGCAATCATATACGTTGAGTGTTATTAGACTCTAATGTGATGGATTACAACATAAATATTAATCACACATCTACAGATAGATTTATATTCTATTTAAAACTTTACAACTTTGCAACTTTTGAAACTTGATAACATTTGAAACTATAAAACTTTTAAAACTTTTCCATGTCGAGTATCGTTTGCCATGGTTTAATTTGAAAATTCTATTTGAACTTTGCAATTATTGAACCTTGTTATTATTTGAAAATTGTAACTTGTAATTGTAGGAATGAATACACATGCATGTCACATACCCCCAAATTTTGAATCATATTGTAATTTTTGAAAATGTATAGTTCCATAAATTTGTAATTTACTCATAAGACTTGAATTTAAAGAAAAACCCATCATGATTCCCCCTTTGGATATGAGGGGTGTAGCCTAAAAGTTACTTATCTCAAAAGAGAATTGTAAAATATATGAAATATGTAATAATGTACTAAAATTTAAATATTTTAATTATATTAGAATCATATTAGTTTGAATGTAACATTGAGTTGTATATGAAACATGTGTTAGATAGATAAATCATTGAAGTGATCATGTGAATTATATGTATCATGTACAAGGACAAAATTAGAAATAATGTGTGATAGAAATTGCAACATCTTAGTAAAAAATAATGAATATACAAGCAATATCATATAAAGTCATGTAATTTGCATTTAATTTCACATATAAAGTCCAAAGGCCACATACAAAAGATATGTGAATGCCAAATAACACAAAAATCCAAGGGCAACATGCAAATGACATAATAATGTCATAAAATCAAATATTTAAACATGCCAAAACTAAGGGCCACATAAAATAAGCAAGAAAATTCTAAACTTATCATGCAATAAAGTAATCAAGAAGAAAAGAACAAATGAAACACATTTAAATCAACCATATAGATCAATGCCATTGTAAAAAAGTTCATACTCATGTAAACATGTATAGTATGCTTGCATAGCAAAGTACTTTTAAGATATATAACTCATCATGGTAGTGTTGTCACTATTTAATGCCTTTAGGTAATACAAAAATGCATAGTTTGGGGTAGGTCTCACAAGGGCTAGGATCCTATCCCATGTTTTTTAGAACCTAGTATTAAAAAATTACATGAATTCATGAGGTGCCCTCTTGATTGTGGTCAATTTCTCAGCTAGAGATAGGTGATCACTCTTTTCCCTAAGCCTTTTAGTCAATAGATCCCCCATCTCATCCCATGAGCCAATAGAATTTACAGGTAGAGTCCCATACCAATCCAAAACTTTTCCTTTTAAAGACAAGGCCAATAACCTAATAACTACATTTTATTTGGTGATGTCATGGATATTTAAAAAGTTTGATATATTCCTAATGTGCTCAATGGCAATAATAGGACCATCTGCACTAAAATATGGGACACTATTGAGGGTTACTCCTAGAATTTGATCATATTGGGCAAGATGCAAGGGAGATGCCCTGGTGAAAGGCACAAAAGGTTATCTTGTATCCATCTTGGAATGATCATTATGGGTATTAGGAATGGAATGTAACACAAAATTAGAATCCTTAAACACAAAATCTCTTTTATAAGGATGAGTGTTGACAAAACTAAACATTTTGGTGTAATATGGAGGTAGTTGCACAAACTTGAAAGGTGTCTCTTTAGCAGCAGATCTAGTTGTCACCTTTTTCATGTAAAAAAGGATTGATCATCAACCAAAGACTTGAATTCTTCAATGGATTCACTAGGTACTGAATGTGGATGCTCTTTTCATCTTCAACTATGTCAAGACTAGCACCAACCTTAAAGAATATTGTAGGACTTGGAAGTCCCATCGGACGTGCCAAAAACTATTGTCTCTTGGATTTGTACCCTTGAGAAGATGATCAACTCTCCTCATCCAAGTGGCATAGTGAAAACATCTCTCTTGCTATGGATGATAATTTTGTTGAGATGAATTCTAGATAAGGGGCTAGCTCCCCTTGAAGCACCTTTAAATTTCTCTCTCTAACTTAACAATTTGTGTATGAAAAGGGTTAAGGAAAACAACTAAGAAACCAAGTGGTGATACACCAGTGTATAATGTCCTCCCAATTGACTGAAGCCACTACTTAAAGACAAATAAGGTGTTTCTCACACAAGACTCACAACTTAGGATTCATTACTACATCAATGTTTCATATGCTAGATTCAAGAAGGTATATGATTCTTAGGAAGGGAATGAATGATTCCAAAGAGGGATAAAATCATGGACCACTTCTAAGATGTCTCTACACTTAGAAAATAATACTAGCAAAGACCTACAACAATCTCCTTTCTACAAATTGTTACACCATCAAGAGTACAAGCTATAAAAGACAATATTTCACAATATTCAAGTCATTACTCAATATTAAAACATATGACTAGAAGCAACACTTGTATATTTATTCAAGAGTTCTTCAAATACAAATTTGGGTAGATTTTTTCCAATAACCAGTGGAGGCTGCTCAAAGAGTTGAAAGAATGCATATATATATATTTTGAGAAAGGAATCAAGGGAAGTCCAAAAGTCACTTAGACATGTGTCACCTTGAGAATATCAGTGACAATTGCATGTGAAAGAGGGTTGAGATGAGTCATGTCATGTTAGGATTCTACTTGTTCAAAAATATTCATAAGAATGGCAAAAAGTGGTGCAAAAATTCTAAAATTTGTATAGGTAACTACCTTCATCATAAACCATCCAAGAGCATTTGAAACTTAAAATGGAGAAACTGACACATAACACTGCTCAATGGAACTAAGACTCATCACAAAAGTTAGAGAATACCCTTTCTAACTGCTAGCCATCTTATGGACACCTGTGTTTGTCGATTTCATGGGAGATCTTTGGTTTGATCGACTTTCAACAATGACCCAAACTATTGACCTATCTATTATTCACTTTTTTTTCCTACACCAAATGCTCAAGATCTTTCCATTTGTTACCTCCATATTTTCCCTCAAGTTCCCACCAAGATTTTTTTGACTCCAACAACTATTTTATATAGTTTAAAGTTGATGTTTGTGGGATCATCACCTTCCTTATCCCTTAAAAACATTTTCCTCAAACTTAAGTTTCTTTTAGAAATTTTCCAAGTTATCTTTAACTATGGAAAGTGCCCTCTGAATCATGACAAGTGCCCTTTCAGAACCTTTGCATGGGACACTTTTGCTTACAAGATGTCTTTTAGGGAACTTTTTGGGGCACTTGGCTTTAAAGGTGTCCTTAAAAAGATTTATCTCATCCAATTTTCTTGAAAGAATTCCTTCAAGCTTTTTTTTTTTGGTCCTTTAGAAATCTTGAAAGTGTCCTTTCAGCTTTGTGTTTGGTTCACTTCGTTGTGGAGGGATACCCTTCAAAAACTTTGCAAAGGACCATTTTTCTAAAAAAGTACCCTTCAAAAATATTGCAGTGTCCTTCAAAAAATATGAAGATGACCCCTTTGGGTTTTTTGAAATGGTCCCTTAGCTTGAAAAAGGTCCTTTGAAGAAATTGTTTCAGACAAAATATATGAAACAATTCCCACCACTTAAACAAAAAATTCAAAACAAAAACTCTGAAAGAATGAACACTTCTACTTTTGTTGTGGGATTTGTATGGAGCATATCCTTTGAAGGAATTATACATAATAGGAAAACCTAAAGTTGAAGACCAAGATAAACCTGAAGTGAATGATTGAGCCTGAATGACTAAGTCCAAAAATATTTTTGAAGTAAGTCTTTGAACATGAATAACTTTGATTATGCTTTGATGAAGGACCTCAGACTTAGTACACATGAACTTTGAACCAGGATGAATAAACCCACATGATCAACTTCCTCTGTAACTACTACACATGCAAGATCTGGCACTTTGAAAATGTTCTTTAAACTTTACTCAGACCTGTTATCATGACTCAAATAAATTAAAAGGACCTAGACAACAAACTGATGAAATCTAATAGCATTCATATAATGTTGAATAAACTTGAGATCACTCTATGACATGATATTTACCCCTAAAAGATCTAAAGGCCAAATTTTCATATAGGAGGTGCCCAATTTTGACCTATAGGGTCAAAATTGGTCAACAGGTAGAAAGTTATAGATTAATACAATGTGTTAAACTATTCATAAGGAATGAATAGATACCTCCAACTTAGCAAGGGTGTTAGGTAATAAGGGAAGCCTAAAATTGAATGGAATGTGAAACTATGCCCTATTTCACACTCAAGTACCTTGTGAAAAGTAATGTGTATTGAAAACAAGTAAAGAAGTAAATAATAATATGTAAATAATTAAGCTAACATCATTTGGATAATTCTTATAGGTCCCAATTTTGAAAATTTTAAAAATATTTTAATGTTTTTGATTTTTTTTGAAATATTGTAATTTGATAATTGCTTAAGGAGAAAGGCTTTGAAAATAGAGGAACAAGGTGTATATGTTATCTATTTAACATAAAATAAATTACATATGTAAATAATTAAGATAAAATCATTTGAATAATGCTTATAGGTTTTGATTTTGAATTTTTTAAAATATTTTAAAATTTTCAATTTTTTTCTAGATTTGATTTTTTTTTAAAAAATTATGTAATATTATAATTTGAAAATTCTTTAAGGAGAAAGGATCTAAAAATAGAGGAATATGGTGTAGATTTTAAATAATAAACTAGTTTTGTGTGCTTAGAAAATACCGTTCATGGCTCAACCCTTCAGTGTATGGAATTTTTGCTATCATAAGGCTCACATTCACCATCTCACTATCCGAAATGATTATCTTATAGTTCAAACTTGATAATATGATTACCTAGATCATTTTCAGTCCATAATATTATTAAAAAATTATATATGTCTTCCACTATCAATTAAAAAGCTTGATCAATTCTCTATCCTCTAGGATACTACATCCCAGACTAGGACATCAACATCAACACTAGTGTCTTATAAATGATGCTAGTGTATGTATCCTTAAAATACTCAAATTTTCCAATATTTAAATATGTATGTGTTGGCCTATTTTTATAAATTCACTCTCCTATGATATTTATTTAAAAATATGAAGCATAAATACAAATCAAATCCCACTTATTATTCACCTAGAAATTATCAAGCAAATACCTATCAAGCTCATTATATCATTTACAAAACTATGTTTTACTACTCTATTCCTTTCTATTTACAAATTAGTTATAGTATAAATATTATTATAGGTCTTTAGAATTTAAATAACAACCCATGAAAAATATTTTTTAAATTACAAGCTAGATCACTACATGCACTCACATATAATATATTGCACAATTGTTCACACATAAGCCCACATAAGGGGGAGAGCTACATCATTCCAAGGCTTTCTTCAAATTATTAGATATGTAGGTAACACACACTAATAGAAGGGTCTTTTGTGTCATCTCAAATTCACTTGACCCCACTAACCCCTATTTTACAAGTTGGTATACCCTAATTGGAGGACCTAGGGTTTTGAACTATACATTGATATCCATAATCTATATGTAAGATTCAAATAAAAAATCTATAAGGAAATAATGAACCCTAATTGGTGTAGCTATAATTTATAAAAAAAATGACATGTATTATGTATAGGATAGAATCTTCAATTTTTAAGCATAAGCATTGATGTTAGTGTTTCTATTTTGATAGTAGTGTCTAGGATGATAGAGAGCAAATGTCCATAATCTGATGAATCAAAGTTGAGAATACTCTACACCTACACTTATCATATCTACTTGTGCATCATTCAATAAGATACATATTATTCTTTCTTTGTGTTTAGTAAATCAAATTATTATTTGACATTGTACTTTATATATTTAGCATTTTTTGATAATTCAACAATATATCATAACATATTATGAGTCTTATTCTCTTTACTTAATTAGGATATCGTAATTATCCTTATTTTCTAAAAAGCATAAAACATGTAGTGAACCCAACCTCTGAGTCTCTTTGTGTAATCTTAGCTTGCCCTAGAGTTTTTATACTTTCTATTTTTAAATTATCAAATAAATTAAAATCAAATTTGTATTCATTAAAAAGGAATTAATTATGATTAACATGGATACATCTAGAATTTATTTCCTTATACAATACATAATGGTAGTCATTGCTTATTATCCCACATACATTTTTAAATCAATCAAAGATATAATCCAATGGAATCAAAAAAATTGTAAAGAGATTAATTTAACGCAAGATAAAAACCTAATATCTCTTTGCATCTCTCATTGAAATAACATTAAACCCTAGTACAGATTCAATATGCACCAATGTGCATGCTCTCAATATTTTTGTGTCCCTAGATCCTATTCAAGTGATTTATTATCTCACTCCCATTATTATCCCACAACTTATCTTGGATTATGTGGTCCACATTGTCACTACTAGAAAAGGAAATGGATCCAAACTTGTCCATTCACCCATTCATATATAACAAGTTCCTCATAATCCTAAACTAGTAAGTAAATTATAAATGGTATGATATGATCGAATAATTAATTAATACCCATACTAATATCTTTATCCTTGATATTTTTAAATAGTCAACTCTTTATAAATATGTCTTATATGAAGCCTTGCATGAAACCCAAGTACCAAGTGACATAGATCCAACTTATTTTATGGATATTATGCAATTTATCAAATCTAATGCAAATATCATCACTTTTGATCACAAAGATCTACCCTCAAAGGATTTCATTGGTAAAAATATACCTTTATTCATACAAGTCAATATTCACAATAAATGAATCAAAAGAGTGATAATTGATAATGGATTAGGCTAAATATGTTTAACACTCAATTATTAAAAGTAATGGGTATCAATAATGAACTTATTCAAAATTAAGACATACATATAAAGGTTTTGATAATTCATGCAACCTATCAATTAGCCAAATCAAATTAAGTGTGACATTGAGACTCAAAATAGTAAAAGTTGCATCACAAGTAATGTCTCAATCCTTACAATATAACTTACCCTTAGGTATACATTAAATACACATTATATAATCTATACCATCCACATTACATCGATGTGTAAAATTCATACATAATGGGGAATTATGGATAATTATTGCAAATGATGAATCCTTCAGATTTTATAAAATGTTACATTATGACACATAAGGGGTTCCTCAAATAGTACCACCTTTGAAATTTATTCCAATTGAGAATATATCAAATTATGAGATAGTTGAATCAAGTAAGATAAGTCATTTATATCAAGTTATTCATGATGCACTAACATATGAGTTACACATGGATGATGAACATAAAGACAAGGAGATAGATAAACCTCCATTGCAAAAGGAACCAATGATAATTAAACATTAATAAAATAAAATAATTAAGCTTTTTTTATTGGTAATTTATTAGAAATAAGACAACAAGGTTTAAGATGATTATGATAGTGATGATGATCTTCTTCATGATATGATAGGCAAATATTTATACCAACTTAGTTTTGATTCACTTGATCATATCTCACATAATATATTCACACCTATAAGCCTTGGCATGTAAAAGTTAAACCCGTCACTAAAGGATGCAAAACCAACTTCAAATAAATTCAAGGCAAAAATAACAGATGAAAATGTGAATTCTTTGTATACAATTCATTTCTCTTAGATAAAATATTTAACTCAACCTTAAAAGGGAAAAATGCAACTACATCATGTTAATAACATGGAATCCTTACATAGGTAACCACAATAAATTTTATAGATCAAAATAGAACAAGATGTTCCACAAAAAATACTTTATATGTTATTTGAGTACAAGATGATATATTTATGTCCTAATAGGAATAGGTCATAAATTAGATTGACATATACAACAAGATAAAAATATTGAAATTATCATAGACTCATAGGCCATGTTACAAATCATTGTGAGGCATTGCAAAAGTAAATATAAAAATATAAAAATTAAGGGCATATACATATTATGAAAGAAAAATAACAAAGATCCTTGATATATAATAATTTAAACATAGAAATTACAAGGGGGAATACTCAGAATCACCCATGACAAGAGGATATAAACACCATTTAAAATATTAATGGGGACTATTGTGAACATCTCAAGGTTGATAACAATAATTGGAACACAGTTTGTTTATAAAATATAGGGCATAATATAGAAAAATTACAATATTGTTCATGATTTTTAGAATCTATTGGGTACATGATGTTATCCATCACATATGTATCAAAAGTACTCCATACAATCATATGGGTAATGGACAAAGATATGCATTTGACATTTAATTTTGGGCAGCAATGGTTGGTATATATGAACATGAAAATGAATACTATTAATATGTGCCTCATATTTAATTTTGAAGGTAAATAGGTTTAAATTTCACATGATGGATAAGGTGATAAAACCATACCAATATTTTGCATTAGCCAACTAAAAGAGAACATTGAATAAGTGGCAATGACTCAATATAAAAAGAGTGGAAAGAAAAAAAGTTGATAATGCCAATAGATAGTCCTATACTTTTCAATTGTGATGAATTATTGGATTATATCTTGCAATTAAAATTTAAATATTAAAAAAATTAAAAAAAAATCAAATAAAGCAAAAATACTTAACATTTACATGTTTACCAGCTTTGGCATATATTGTTTACTTTATGTTAGTAGATATCATATCATTACATTTCTATAACATATGTTTCATATGTACTTGAAGTTGAGTGTCATATAGGCATACAATATATCTATGATACATGTACATATAGATGTCAAAAAATTATCTACCCATATGACATACTATGTTGGGGGAATATGCTTATATTATCATGATTGACACAGGTTCCATTATTTTATGATCAATTTACATTATCATGTTAAATT
>JARHVA010000504.1:2307500-2577500 GCA_037957365.1 Torreya grandis | reverse complement strand
AGTGGATATTATAAATTATGAAGTAGCATAAAAAGGTGATTTCTCTAAGTTAGGTTTTAAAAAACATCAAATTTTAACATTTACCAATGAAATGAATAACATCTTGGAAAGTATAAGAAGATTTTACAATTAATTAAATAATTTTATGTAACATGGTAAAGCAACATTCATTAATTGATTACATTATGAACATAAGATGAATTAACCAAAGTTTGTATTTATGAATATGATACAAGAAAAAATAAAGATATATAGTGATTTAGGAAAGGGTTTGAATGATTATGTGGACTCAAAAAAATACTTTATCATTCATTGATTAATGTTGGCCTAATATTTGTAAGCACTAAAGACATAGGAAGAAACATGATTTTAAATGACTAACTATGTTTCCAAGGGTACAATGAGAGTAATTTCCCTGGGTGATACACTCTTCTTAGGTGAAACACAAATAAAATGGTTAAAATATGCTTTTTGGGGTATAAACAAGGCATCCTAGTCATTTATGATATATCATGAGGCATATGGAAAATAAAGTATTGTTTTAGTGATGTACAATGGATATGAGTATTTAGGTAACCCCTTCATGCCATGATGTTTGTAAATAGAATATAATGTAGCCCTCCATGATAGTAACTAAGTAGTATTAAAAATATTGGAACACAGTTTATAAAACAAGCAAAATAAATATAAATTTAAATATTTTTGTGTATAGTTATAAATATGTTTCAACCCGAAGTGGAAAGAAAGAGAATTAATTTTAGATTAATGTAAGGTGAGAAGATAAAATTCTTGAATGTAACATTAAATCTAAGGACAAAGAAGTTTATTTATTTTTTATCTTATATTTATCTAAAGTTTAAGGTTATTTTATTTTAGTGTCATGAATTTATATAAATTTAATGAAATCCTAGCATAAAATTAAAGAAAATAACAAGCAATGCTCAAAATTAAATATGGGCTCACCATAATAATTAATGATATTTTAATTAGATGAATCCAATTAAGTAATTTAAACTATTGAAATGGATATGCTAGAATATGCAAATTTGATAATGAAATATAGTACATAATAGAATTTTATAGAATTATAAACTTGTTAAACATATTAAATGATCCTAAGCATGTGCAAACCTCCCTGAAACAAATTTAATGTTGACCATGTAGGTTTATTGTGATTGAAAACTGTCAAAAAGGACCTAAAAATAGTGTCATGTCTATAGAAAAAATTGTAAATTATGTTTGGACATAGTCTCCCTAAGAGGATAGGGTCACACTACAACCACATCCTATATAAATACATTCTTAATTTATCGATCTTGATCTATGTGATTAATTTTGAGGGTTTTTTGATTCTATACAAGAGACAAATAGATGTGTTGAATACTTGTAAAATATTAACCCTAGTACTACACATGCACTAGATAGAAATAAAATAAAAAATGAAAGAATAAGGTAATTAGAATAATTGAGCTATCCTATAAAAATCTTCATTTAATATGAGCATTGCCTCCATATCCAAAATGTGCCCCATGTCACTATAGTTCTCTCTCTTAGGGTGATTTTATGGTCTATGATTGTGCAACTATATGCAAGTAACTAGAATATTGATTGAAATGATTGAAAATGGATGCCATTAAACTAAAATAAATAATATTCATAATTGGCCTATAACCATTATAATGAAACAAAATTATGACTAGAATAAATAGTGTTCTTTTACTCAATGTGTAGTAATTTAAAATCAGCTTGTTATGTGTGTCCAAATGAATGCCTTGATATTATTTTATAGGTGAATATTTGGAATAATTTATCAAACTAATTTTAAAAAACATGTGGGAGATCCATTTTAAAATTTATTTATTTGAAACAGTAACTATTAGTGCATTGAGAATGAGGTTTAATTATGGGACAAGGCCACAGTATGACCCTTTCCACCTAGTGTGGACTTGTCCTAGAAGAACTATGACGAGAGGGATATGTCTAACAAAATATTGTAGATTGATTATGAATTAATGTTAATGAAATAGGAATATCTATATGCTATTTTCAGTTTTTTCAATAAAAAATTCACTCTCTTATAGGTTTTAAATTATATAAATGGAGAATGGACAAAGTATGGTAATGATGCCAGTTTTAAACAATCTCAAACACATTAATGATTAATTTTATGTGTCTACAACTTCTTTAGTTTTAGTTCCCATTTCTAGGAACTTACATACCCTACTCCTAATTTCCTTTTTCAATTGTATATCAATCAACACATTCACATTTATAACCAAAAAAAAAATTGACTTTATCATTTCAATCATAGTTAGTCTTCTTTCAATGAATTACACTTTTTCAAATTTATGCTTTTAGTTTCATTCTGATTATCTAAAATTTATTTTAGAGTTATTATTTGTTCTATTCAATTTATATTAATTAGGTTTAATTCAGTTTTTCATCCAACTTTTAATAAAACATGTTTGTTAACCCACTTATTTCTTGAATATTGATAAACCCTAGGTTTCCCTTATATTACCAACCTTCTTTCTAGGATTTGAGAATTTTGTCTTAGGTTTTAAATTTGATCTCTAATTTCCACTTATTCTATATGATTTATATTTTATTTTTTCCCGAAGGTTTCACACTCCTTTTACTATTAGAGCTTCCTTTCCAAGGCTTAATACTTACCCTTCCACTTGTTCAACTCATATTTTATCCATAACAATTATGTTTTCAAAATTTTCAGAGGATTTTCTTATTCATATTGAGAAAATAAAAAACCAATTTTTTACAAAATTTTGTACAAAATTTTGCCTAGATGATGAATTGTGTACCTATTTTCAAATTATTTTATGGATTTAATCTATTTAATAATTTTAATACAGAATAAAATGTACATTTCAAAAATACCTAATGGATCTCTTGTAATGGTCATTTATTTAATATGAACATTTTTTTCCTTTAGATAATATCTAGATTTAAGTTTTTTGTTACTCTTTTCTTGTTTGGAAAAAAATATATGCTTATCATGGATAATCATGTAATCAAACAAATAAATTCACATGCTAAAACACAAGTTCCATCAATGAAAATATTTATAAAATCAAATATGACATGGGAACAAGAAAAGACATATATTTAATATGTCATAAGGATTAATCATAAACAACCTCAATTATCATTTTCTAAGCATTCAATCCATGCTTTTACCAATTATTACTTGATGAAAAAATCCATGTACAACTCATTTCATTACTTCTACATTCTTTTATAAATATGGTAACAACTACATTCCCTCTAACTAGGTTCATGTTGTAAGTTATTCAAGAGAGAAGGTGACTCACCTTATAGTGAAAAATAAAGGTAACCAACATGTCCTCCATCAACCCCCTACATGATTACACCTCACACATATCCTCTTGATGGTTTGTATAAGGATATTCAATTATAATTACCTAGGGTTTGTGCTTCTAAATTCCTTAAAGATAAAATCATCACTATGATAAAGTCAATAGAAGAGTTAAAAAAGAAAAATCAACATTTCCATTTAAAGATTACATCATGTGAAAATAATAACTGACATATACAAATAATCAAAAGTATGCTAGTGTTAATCATTTACTTGCATATTCATCTCGAAATTTTGTTCCTAACAAGAATTCATATCAAGATTGGAAACCAAAGTGGAATACATCTAAAATTAATGATTAAAAAATCACACAAAATACTAATAAGAGTTCAATTGATATTATAAGAGAAATTCTTTTAAAAAAATTAATTACATTACATTCTATACCTCCTATAAGGTTATCAAAATAATATTTTGAATATAATATAATGCAATGGCATCATATAGATAGTTTTTAGCTCTAAATAAAAAATTATAATGAATTGATGGTGGTGATCCAATAATAGATACATAAATCAAGCTACCCACTCATACTATGATTGAATCTCCTTATGAATAAGAACAAGTAGAACAAATGGAAAATATAAAATAATAAAATATTCACAATGAAAAATTAGAGCAAACAAATTATGAAAGGAACAAGATGAGCATGCAAGGATACAAAAATAATAATAAAAAATGGGAGAGTTTTAAAAGAAAAGTTAAAAAGACAACAATTAGAAAAAGACAAGGTTTTAAAATAATTTTTTTTGAAGTGACAAGAAAGGTTACAAAATCTATAATGATGAAAGTTACACAAGATAAATTATTAAAAGATAAGATGCAAAATCAAATTCAAGATAAGAAAAAAACAATTCTTTAGAGAAGGGTCTAAAAAAGGAGGTTCAAAAGTAAGATACACCTAAAAAATCTAAGGTTCAAAGTATTGTATCAATGTAATTAACCAAAAAAGCATTCATAATATATAGAGCCTTTGATTCTTAACCCCCTCATAGATGAAAATAAATGTACTAATTTTGAGATTGCATCCTTTTGAAAATCCAATGTATGTAACATGACACATTTATTTAATATATTCGGTATGATGGTCAATACTTGGGTATTATTAAAGGGCCTAAATGATACATTGAATTTATTGAGATACTAATCAAAATTTAATCAAAAACATGTTTTTTATACTTCACATTAACCCTACCTTAGATGAATGTAATGCAAAACTAGGAAGATCATGCATGAAAGCAATGGGGAAACATTTGGTAAATATCATTATTGTGTCACATTTGATCATGAAAGTTAAATTGATAGAATTTAAATAGAGGAAAATACCATAGGGAAAGGATATAAAAATGGAAATGCTTATATAATTAGCATTCTAATGAAGACAACTAGTACCATCATATCAAAATCATATGAGATAATTGTTACAATCTAACTTTATTCTCTATTTCATAGACTATTAAATATTTTGCAACATAATTTTATATTGTTTAATTATAATTTTAGATATACTATTTTGACATTTATTGCATGAATATAAAATAGCCAAACTAGTGATGATTATATTATGATTAGATTATGTTTTGTTAGTTCTGGCTGATATTTGACTAATTACTATTGCTATGGATTATGTTATAAATGAGGTAAATAAGTTATCATGATTTTATTATTGATTCTGATTCATTTCCAATGCTTTATATTATTTACTTTAGTTATATTATTACCATGTCATTCAAGTGCTACTAATGCCCATCTGTGGTTGTAGGTATATGTATATGAGCTAGGTTAGTGGTGGATTCTAGCAATTAGGGAAATAAAATATAGAGTCAATGAGAATTGAGTGATATCAAATTAGGTAAAAGGGATAACATGCATAAGCCATCTAGTCATCTATGCAACAACAATCTATCTTTTTACTTTTTTTGTTGTAGTTGTGTTGTTCCTCTCACTTTTTAATATCATTTTTTATTATCTTATTATTATTCATTTTGAATTCAATCATCCTTGTGCCTAACTATTATATTAGTTGGTGTCTTAATTGTTATTTACTTAATTCATTTTTATCATTCAGTATTTGGACAAATTTTATGTTTAGTTGCTTATGGGGTTCATTATCTTCCTGTTAAATCTTAGTCCCCTTAGCGATGTTGGTTTGACCCTCTTTTTTATTATGTTTGACTTACGTTAGGTAGATGTAACTGAATATTATTTTGGTAAATATATTTCCTTTATGATAGACTTGGGGTCATGGGCCTTTGACAAGTTAACAAAATATCATAATGACAAAAAATCTTAGTTCATGGAATGAATCAATACATGCCATCATTTTGGTGGATTTGGCTCTCCTATCATAACATTTCACTCAAATGGTTTGGATAAGGGAAGTGTAGATAGAATAAACTTAGGGAGGAGGAAAAAAATGGTGTTTGCAGTGAGTAATGAGGCTCAAAAACCCTGCCATAAAAGAGGAGGGATAATGGAGCAACTTGGGCCATGGGTAATAAAAAATGGAGGAATAAGTAGGCTTTTAGGGAAAGACAACCAAAACTCCATTCTACTTCCATAGGGTAAGGTTAGTCACAAGTAAGCGATGCATTATTAAAAAAGGAAAATAATGAATATCTATGGATTTGTGTTGTGTAAGAAAAATAAATTATTTTTATGCACATGAGGATGTCATAGGACTTCATGATGAACTTGCAAAGCCCAAAATTGATTTATATTGATGAGAATCCTTTTTATTTTTTATATAGGTTATTTATTTTTATTAGCATGGTAGATTTGTATGACTGGGCCATTTTGGAATTTTGGGTTTAAACCCTATGCTTGAAATTTATCCTTTAAAACTCAAATAATTGTAAACCCTTTTCATTTTGGATGTAAATGAATCTATTTCTTTTGATTGCATGGTTATTTTATATTAAACCTGGGTATGGCATTTTGGGAACTTGACCTCCTTTGTTAAGTTGTATATATTAATTTTGTTATGGTTTTTATTTTTATTTTGATCTCTTACCTACTAGAGGTGTATGGGTCAAAATTCCATGAAGATTTTACCCTAGTAGAACTCTATGTATGTTTTTAGCACCTAGGCCAAGTTCTTTTTTCCTTGATGTCATTAGCCTGCTTGTAATTTCTTTGAGGAATTTGACCTAGTTATAATAGGGTTAGTTATAATGATTTACCATTTTTTCATACTTATTTAAAGTATTTAAATGGGTGTACCTAATAATATGGTGCAAGGGTAAGAATTTCAAATTATTGGTGACTTATTTAAACTAGTTTTGAATGCAAATAACTTGTGAATGTTTCATATTTACCTCTTAAATGTAAGTGATGATTTCACCTCATTATTGGTGTTTAACTATGTTTTTTAGCCATTGTTATACTTGAAAATATGATTAAGGGTTTTTTGGTTTTAATTAAGTATCCAAATTGATACTGAAAACTACTTTAGATAAAGTCAATGATTGCCAATGCTAGTGCACCTATTGGTGATTGAGTTTTGAATCATTTTAAAGATTAGATTTTAGTTAAAAATTTATTATCTATTAAATGTTTTATTTTTAGTTGCTTCAATTTTTAGTGATAGACTATGTATCCCTATTACTCATGTCCACATCCCAAAATCCTAAAGTATAGACTCCACCTACCAGTTGATGGTTGGGGGTGGTGACGGCCACATATTATTGGGATCATAGGATGGGTTGAGTTGGATTGGTTCATGTTAATATGCTCTCTTGGTTGGTTACATATGGTTACTTTATTTAATCTTGGCTAGTTTCCATTTATAGAATATCTCTAGTAGCATGGTCTATTTAATTATAAACTACTTATCGATTTCATATAGCAAGTCTTATAAATTTCAAGCTATTAATTGCTTGGTATATTAGAAAAAGCTAGAAACATAACCATACTTGTAGTATTGATGTATATAAATACTTATTTTATTATTACTTTAATTATTTTCCATTATTATGTTGTTTATATGTTTCCATATTTTAAAATTGGGTTAGTATATTTGTATACTTGTTAAATTATAAATGATCATCCTTAGATGGATTGAAAGGCTTACGTAATTACTATTTTTGAATTTCATTGTTCAATTGATTGGTTTTGGTGTTACTAATTCTTTTTGGGCTTACTTCTATGCAACCGTACATAATTTCTCAATGAATCATGATTAGGCTTATTATTGGAAAGGTCAAGATTATGTTAAAACTTCATTTCTAATACAATCTATATGTTTTTGGTATTTTTCCTTAGCATGCTATAACCAAGTGTAATAGGTTGAATTTGGATAATAATGTGATAAGATGGAATGATTCAACTACATAGGTTGAACAATTTTTTTTGAGTTAAAATTTCTCTTAGATTCTATCACTAAATTTTCACAATCACTATTATGGAAGAAGTAAATATATAGTAATAGTGTCATTATATGCTTGAGATTACTATCATTTCACTATTAAAGAAGATAGTCTTGCTTACCTTATTTATATCCTTCAATTGGTTGTTCATAAATTAAATTTAGTGATGGGAAGTTACTAAATAATATTATGAATTGACACTATAGTGCCAATATGACATAAAATTTTAGTAAATAAGGTTGTCATTGGATTATAATGTTATTCAATTTTTTAGAGTTGTGGTTTCAAAAAAGGATTAGATTTCCATTGTTTAGTATAGTATACTATGAGATTCTAATATTTTGAGAATTATATTAAATGGATACTTGAGAATCATTAAAATGAAATAACTATGTATATAAAAACTAAAACTAGTTGGGTTAAGAAGTTAGTTTTGCACCCAAAAAAAAATCATTCTTGGCTTAAAAGCAGAAATAGTATGTTAGCATTGTAAACTTGAATATGTTAATGGATGCAATAATGCATGGTGTTATTGGTACAATTGGCTTAAATGTTTTTAGAGGAATTAATTATGGAAGCTAGTGAATAATGCAAATGAATTATGTAATCTTATGAATTAAATTTAATTGATGTACTTTATTTTGGAAATGATTATAACCCTAGATATGTAACTAGTTCTTGTGAATAATGACCAATTGACAAATAGATAACACTCTAAATATTATATCTCTATGTATCTATCTACAATATAGTCTAGTGTTACTATTGAATATTTTGACATATGGGTATATAATCTAGTGTGTCATGATCCTTTTTATGCCATTTGATATGTCATTAACCTTGGTCATAGTCAAATTCTTTCCTAAGTCATTATATGTCACTAAAGGTGCATATTAGAGTAATTTATGAAGGTAGTATGGTTTTAATTCGTGTAAAATTGTTAAAAACTCTCTTTAAACATCTAATATGTTATATTAATTGTCACTAATGTTAATCTTATCTGAAACTTGTAGGCTCCAAACTAAAATCAAGAAAAAAAGTGAAAAAAGGAGGTTCTGGCAGTTATATAGCCTATAAAGGAGAGTGGCACATGGGACAAGATTATGTAATGGATCCTTAAATTACCTAAATTAATTTCCACACTTGATATGATTTGGAAGCATCAAAAATGTTTGAATACAATTCTTTTCCTTCATCACTCTACTAGACATTCAAAATTGGTCAATAAGTTTTCTGATGGTACAACTAGTAGGAGAGGTTTCAAGTCACATTATCTTGGTGGTGGATTATAAAATTGGTATAATTCATTTTCATGGTAGGATTTTAGATAATGGTTTCCTATGCTTTATGAAACATTCTTAATAAGTTGAGTATTTCATTTTACTTCCTAATCCCCACACCCTATAGGTTTATTTCTTGTATGAGCTTGTCCATACAATCCAATTCATGAAATTTATTCCATAGTATTTGAACATATTTATTCATGTTTCCAATTTTTTTTTCATGTTTGGAGGTGATTTTATAATCTCAAACATCTTAAGTTTTAGGTTGAACATGCTAGTGAATTTGTAGGTATGTCTATCAACTGTAGAATTTTTTCCTTCCTATGGTGGATCTAATAAGAAGTAGATATGATTTTACATGCCTATAATATGTCATAAAAATCACCATGATTCCAAGATCAATCTCTTAATTTAATTCATTGATCAAGAACATATTCATATGAGACACACAGTCATCTTCTTATATGACTTTCATATACAGTCAGTTGAAGGAGATGTTTTGAAGTGTTGGGAACATTCATGGAGATATAATGAAGTTTTTAAAGAGTTTATAAACATTATTTCAGCGTGAAAAAATAATCCAAGTCCTCCAAATGGAATTTGATTGAGTAGGATAACTAGTTCAAGCCACATACATAGTCTTGCATCATTGATGTACACCTATAAGAGACTGAGAACATTGAAATAGAAGTATTTGAAATTGTTTCAAGTCTTTCAAGGTGAAGAGGATTAGTTTGAGTAATTTTGATAAGGTTTTAGATTGGTTTTATAACATAACCATGCACATTGTTGATAACTTACCTCCACTACCCTATATACTGAAATGTCCACCTATAGGTGGCTCCCATAGAGAGTTGAAAATTTTGCATAGAGATGTTTGAACATGTTTTGAGACCTCCATTGAGGTGTTATAATTTTGAAGGTTCCATGATAAAAATCTTTGAATCCATAAAGTGGTAGGCAAGTTTGAAGAGTTATGTGCATATGTAGAAATTGAGTTTAGGGATAAGTTTCCTTAAAAGCTCTAAAACAGAGCCTTGACTACTTTTGATGATACTATATAACATTGTATCATGGAGTATATATGAGTCTGGATGATTACATCATGAATCCCTATCTTACGGTAGATTACTTGACCAAATAAAGTGGAAATTTGGTTCCAATTAGTGATGAAAATGAGGCTTCCATTATTGCAAATCTTTCACTACACTTTTTCAATGTTCTCTATAGTATCATGAACTTTAGGTGACCTTACACCCCAAGGTGGCATGATAGAGATGTATCTTCATAGAAAATGATCTCATTAAGGTAGTAAGGGTAATAGTATATCAAATGATATAAAATAAAGTTAAATTTAAATATATTGAGATGTAATACCACATACAAGTGTGTCTTTGCTTCCAAAAGGGACACCTATAGCCTACATGTAGGTACCTATAGGTTCATGGCATAAAACTTGATGATTAAGTTTGAAAACATAAAAACCTATAGTATGAAGTTTTTTCCAATACTCAAAAGTATATTATGATGTGAATCATATATTTAAAAGGTTTTAATTCATATTAAATACCTCTATTTCTCTCAGAGAAGTCACCTACAATCAATTGTAGGGTGACAATGCACTAGCATGTGACTATATAGTATAATTATAAGTCTTTATGCATGATGAAAAAAGTTCAAATGATTTTTAGTTAAACATAAAGGATTTAAATATTGTTTTAAGGTATCTCATATGGTCTAATATGCAAGGTTTACCTATAGTTATCACCTTCTAAGTAAAAAAACATAGTCATAAAATCCTGCACATAGTTGACCTAGTCAAGTGGAGGTGGGTATATCTTGAAGAGTTAGAAAAGAAGAATGATTTTTGGAATGATTAAAATATTATTTATATTTATAATGACCAATTAATTATTTTTATGACATAGACATAGAGTATATAAGGGTCCTAATACATAACCTACAACCAACTCACAAAATCCTGCACATAGTGAATACTCCATAAGTTTGTTTTGGGTTTTGTAAGGTTTGGAGGTGCTAGAGGTATGGTTCAACCATCTAAAATGGTAAAAAGTGTCTCCATAACCTACCGAAGCCTCTCAAAAAAAATTCTATGTAAAATAGGTTAAGTGCCCTCTATTTTATATCAGAAAGAAGACACTCCTAGAAGGTAAAAACCTTATAAGTTTAGCAAGCTAAAAGGAAAAAGTTGCATTGGGAGATGTTGGATAATTTAATAAGGGTGTATAATTTTGATTTAAAAAATTAAAATCATTAATAAGGCCATAAAGGTGTTAGAAACCAAATAGGGTGGCCTAAACTCATAAGTATCCAGACAGACCTACTAGGTCTTGACTAGGCCTAATGATTAAAAGGGGGTCTAATATCATTGCCAAAACTAAGTAAGAATTATAAATCATTATAAGATCAGTATGGGGAGTTATAATGTGTTTCATATATTTTTGGTTTGTAGATAAATCTATGAATAATCCATTTATTAACCCAAGATCATAATAGGGTGCGCATAATGCCTTAGAGAACTCGAGAGGTCAACTTGGGAAGTTCACACCAGTATGGAGGCTTAGCATGGAAACCTAAGGAGATAAAATAAGTTAAAGGGGGTCCCAAACAAGTATCTAGTGTAATTCATTTAGGGTTCCAATGTCACAAATTTATGAACAATCCTTAGAGGTTAAAACAACCTAAAACCCTTGCTAAGGACTGGATTGGAAAGATGAATAAGGATAGGAATATAAGAGGGATATAATGAATTGGGATATGGTTGGAAATTTTATAATATTCTCTAAGGATATTTCCCATTAGATTTGCTTCCACCCTACTTCTATCGACTTGGTTTAAAATGGATTTTCTTGATAGTTTTATATGTTGTGCAAGTAAAAAAGGGTTTAAAAAGATGAAAAACATTTTTGGAGTTAGTATGGGACATAATATAACCTATCATACTAATTTTTTACTTTATAAAAGATCAAAAGTACCCCTTTTATTAACTTCATCTCATCTAGTCCAAATTGGCATAGTGAACAAAGAGTGATCACCAAGTGAGAAGGTGAAAAATCCAATTGGGAGGATTTTTAAGGTCTACATGATGAATATAAGACCATCAGGATTGTTGAAAATTGTCACATCACCCCCTGTATGGATTGGATTTGAAAACTGAAGACTACCTCAGTGCCAAGTGTGAAAGCTGAGTGAAAGATGGGGGATTATGACTACAGGTGGTGAGAACACTTGTCCAAAATAATATTAATTGTTAGGGACACATCCAATGTATGTTGGATCATGTTTATAACCCCTCTCTCATAGTTAAATGATCTCACCTATCCCTAGTCTACTATGGAGCACTCATAGAAGTTTAAATGATGAGGGTAGTTTTAAGAATCTAGTTGAGAGACTTTTATGCTAGATATGAGGAGTTTCATGCATTTGAATGAAATTTATCCAAGTAGACCTTGCATGATTCATCATATAATTCATTCCTCTATTGATGAAAATCCTCTAATCTTGACAAGTGTTTTGTGACTCTTAGACTTCTAGTTGCCCTTTAACCACTCACCATAAGTGATCCCCATATTTTTCCACATATGTCAGTTCAATTCTCTAAGGCCTATTGGATCTCTCTTTAACTTGGTCATGGATAAATTCTCTTCTCTCCTCTCTCAAATTATGTAAGTACTAGCCATTTTAGCTCTTATTTATTAAAACCACACCTGATATAGTGAAGCCATGCTAATTTGATGTTGTAATTTTCCTTTGAATAATCCAAGCAATCTATTTTTGAGTTAAAAATACATATTCTCTAAGTATATAAAGTGATTAATGGTGAGGTTTAGTGATAAGCTTTTATCCTTGCTTCTCCTTGTCCTTTCATGTTTAGTGCAAGAAGTTCTCATTATAACAGGTCATATAGAGTGTATCTAATGTGTTAGGATCCCTTCAAGTGTGAAAGTTCCCTTTGAGTCTGTAACTAACCTCTGGTCTACTTACCTTGAGTTGTCTCATGCATATCACCTCTATATTTAAACATTAATGTTAGAACATATAGGACTTTGAAGCTAGTTTGTAGGTATTTTTTCTTAGTGAAATAAGTATGATGGTCCTATGGAAATATTCATGGTGTATCACCTCTTTATATTATTTTATTTTCATAAAAAAATTTATCCCTTTTCCCACAAGTAATCATTTAGTGTAGGTGATAGGAACTTAAAAGAAAATTCAAGGAACTAACCCTTAAACCTAGAGGTCTACTTCTTATATAGGTAACCCACATACCAATAAGTATTTTAGTGTTGCCCAAATATTATAGTAGGCCTAAAAAACCTCATCTAGGGTGAAATATTTTTTGATAATAGTTATGACATTCTCGATGGGACCCATTATCCTAATGATAACTTGTCAAGGTGAATGCTAGTCTTGACAACATCAACTACATATTGGTGTGCTACTCAACATTTGGCCACTCCATTAATGGTTAAATTTGGTTTTAGACCATTGTTTTGTCATATATTTATGCTTATACTTCATGGTCCTTACTAGGTCATCTTTTATTATATTTTTTAATCCCATTAATCCACCTCTTCAACCTGAACTTGCCCTTGAATTTCAATACTATCAACCTATTCTATCATTTGAAGATCAAGAGGAATTTTCTACTCAAGAAGACCAAGAGAGTGAGGAATAACTTGAAGAAAACATGGTTAGGCAACATGCCTTCCTAGCCTTTAACACTAAAAAAACAATTCATCTTGATGCCTACAATGACATTCCCCCTAATACTACAAAGATTGTTCTTACATTCAATGGTGAAGGCCATGTTACTCCTAGTGAACACATCAAGGATATCTCCATTTTTTGTAGTTTTCATAATTTCACTGAGGTCAATATTTCCATTAGACTCCTTGCCATGTCTCTTAGAGGGAAATCATTTTATTGTATAGGAATTTTCTTAGTGGTTGCATCACAACATGGGATGACTTTTGAGTATTTCTAACTTCAAGATTTGAGGACAAGAATAATCACACTTCACTCATACATCATCTTAATGTGATCTAAATATCTCCCAAGGAAATAATGTATTAATTCAATGAGAGGTTCTAAAATACTTGGCATAGGTTTCCTCCTCCCATGATACCACCTGCTAGCTTTGTCTTCCCTACATACTTGAGAGCCATTGATATTGATACTTCCATCATGATATAATCCATGGGTGGTTTCACTCTTCTTGAAGCATATGAACTTGTCATTAGAGTTGATAATGGCCTCATTCAGGATGTTAATCTTCCTCATAAAGTGTCTATGCCTTTGCTACCTAATGTTCCTACTGCTATGCTAAACATTGCCCAAATTTCAAGTGTAAATACCAAACTTAACACTATTCCTAAGAAGGCATAATATGATATTGATTGGAGGGCAGGATTCCTAACCTTAGAGACTCAAACTAGGTAAGATAATAAGTAAATTAATGTCTATCAAAATATTTATCTTTACCATAAACAATATGTTCAACAATATGGGCAAGGCAGAGGTCAAGGGTAGCCTAATTTCAATAGGCCTATAAATGCATATAATCCTACTTAAACCTCCAATACAAGAGCAATGGTACCTATGCATAAAAACTTGGTGCAAGGAGAAGAGTGACAATAATATTAGTTCATAGATGTAAATGAAGGTGGAGATCAAGATCTAGTTGCTCTAGGAGGAGTCACCCCTCAACTATTAGTAGATGATGAAGTCCTCATGTAAACAAATGAACATTGGTAGCCCCAAGGAGAAAGCTTCACCAATTTCATATTTTAAGATACATTTGTGCTTAATCAAGGAACTTATATTATATAAAATATAATATCTAAGATAAATTATCTAGTAGGAGATAATAATGTGCCTATAAGTTCATCTAGTCCTCCTACAAGGCAGTAAGGCATGGCTATAAACATGATAGTCCCTAACATTCTTACACCTTCTCTAAATCTGAATTTTGGAAGGCTTGTTAAAAGTACTTCAATTCTTCAAGTTCCAAGCACTTTCTTGACTTTTAAGGGTCAAATAAAAAGTATATATGTCTGATCTAAACATTGTGGAATCATTGAAGAATACCAAGACATCCATTTCTCTTTGGGATGTCCTTCATATGCCTAGCCAAAAAAAGTTTTTCCAAAAATCGCTAACCACTATCCATGTTATCCACCCATCACCAAATCATGGTCATAGAAATTTATATCTTAATAATTCCACTAAAAATTTTATGTAACCATCTACCAAGGCTAAAAATCCTCCACCTTTCTATCTCACTCTCATTATGGATGACAAACTAGTCCATAATTGCATAGTTGATAGTGGTGCCTCTACATCAATCATGCTTATAGTTCTAGATGAAAATTTGGGCCTAAATTATGAACCACGTATAAAAAGAGTGATTTTTTTAGATGGTACACCTACTAAGACAATAAGATTTGTCAAAGGGTTTAAGTTTTTTCTCCATGACTATCCTAGTTTTCTTATCCTCTAAGACATTATTTTTGTTGACTTGCCTGCTCATTTTGCAATCTTCCTTTCAAGATATTTTATAGCTAAGATAGGAGGCTATCTCTTAGCTTATTGGTCCTTTTTAACCTTCAGGACAATATATGGAGTAAAGTTAGCAATTAGGATTCAAAACTTTCTGAATTCCATATTGAACCTTATGTTGAAGCAAGTTCCAATCTGAATTATGTTATTAATAATAAAGAGGAGCATATTATGGATGATGGTGCTTATTCCAAGCTTGAAGGCATGTTTGATTTGTTTCTTGATGAATATGGTGCTAACACATATGAATTTCATCCTTATTATTTCATGGAGGAAACTTATTTAGGAGTGTATTTCCTACATGAGGAAGGAATACCAATACCCCTACTTGACAAAGAACAAGGTGATAATGATGGAATGTGGATTTTTTTTTTTGATGGCTCAAGAAGTAAGATTGGTGCAAAAGCTGGTGTTATGTTGGTTACTCATATAAATAAAAATATTATTATTCATATAGATTCCATTTTAGTTACACTTGTAATGTCCTTAAGTATGAAGGTTTGATTCATGGCCTTTAATGGGCAAAGAGAAAAGGAATCAAGAATTTTCTAGTATATGGAGATAGTGAATTAGTTGTGCATCAAGTTAGAAATGTGATTACTGTAAAGAACCCTTTTCTCAAGTCATATAAGCATAGTTTTTTGGATTTTATTTAATACTTAAATGCATTCAACATATAATCAATCCCAAGGGAGTAGAATAATCATATTGATAGACTAGCTACCATAGGAACATAATTTGATACACCTATTGCCATAAAAGAGGAGGGAAAACAATATCACATCAAGATCATTATCAGACCTTCCATACTTGATAATGATTTTTCTTTTCAAATTTTTGATAATGACAAATATATTACATACTTCTTGTAAAATGAATTTGAGTTTTCCTCAAGAAACTGAAAGAGACTCCAAGAATAGTTTGATAATCAGATTGTGCAACTAAGAACTAAAAAGATACCTAAGGGATTGGTGACCTTATAAAGTATACTTAATGAAGATTACTAAAGGAAGTAGGAAAATGTGAGTATATCTACAAAATAGGATAATTATGAAAGGTTCTTCAGCTTCAAAGACAAATTCCTCAAACTAGACAAGATATGTTCTACATTAGGGAAACAAGCTTTCATTAATTTATGTATAGATTTTCATGACATATCTGCTTGGTAATATAAGGACCTAAAAGGATTTGATACTATCCTAGCACATCATACCATTGAATTAGAACCTAGATTTAAACCGGTTAGGCAAAAATGAAGGCCCATCAATCCCAAGATTGAATAACTCATGATGTTAGAACTTACCAAAATCCTTGAATCTAAAATAATCTTTCCTATCAAGCATTTAACATGTGTAGATAACCTTGTACCTGTTACAAAGAAGAACTGGAATATAATACATTATGTGTTTTTTAGAGATCTTAATAGAGTGTCACTCAAAGATCACTATCATTTACCCTAAATGGAGTAGATTTTTCAAGTGGTTTTAAGTTCTCAACATTTCTCTCTCCTAGATGGATATTTTGGTTATAATTAGATTCTAGTGAATGAAGATGATTAGTTCAAGACAATATTTTCTTAAAAATGGGGGAATTTTGATTATAGGAATTTTGTCAAATGTTGGTTCCACCTTTCAAATGGAAATTTACATGGATTTCAAAGGCTTAATCAATGAAATGTTGTTGGTATATCTAGATGACATAATAGTGTTCTCTAAGGATGTTAATGAGAATAAGAAACACCTAAGCAAAGTGTTTGAAAAGTGTAGGAAATATGGAGGATCTCTCAACCCCAAAAAATGCATCTTTATTGTCCATGAAGGTAAGCTCTCAGGACATGTTGTTTCCAAATATGGTTTAACTATTTATCCTAAAAGGATAGAGGTTATTATAGGCCTATCATTGCCCTTGCACAAGAAAGGACTCTAAAGATTCTTAAGAAAGATAATTTTTTTAAGGAGGTTCATCCTTGGTTTTTCATCTTTGATGAAACCTATCACAACCATGCTCAATAATAACCAAGTCTCCTCTTGGAATAAGGAAGGTAAAAGCATCTTCAAATCTATCAAATAAGAAATTGCACAAGATCCCACTCTTGTGAACCCTGATTTTGATAAAGACTTCATGTTTTATTCTTTTTCTAACCTTGATACTATCTCAACTATGTTAATTGAAAATAATGATGAAGGTTTGGAACACCCAATTGCATTCTATAGTCAAGGTTTGGAATATTATGAATTCAAGTACACATTTATGGAGAAATAAGTCCTTGCTATTATAAGAGGACTAAAGAATTTTAGGCATATGGTTTCAAATAATAGGATTCATATTATGATCTCCCATCCTAGTACCAAAGAGTTTATTTGAAGCAAGGACCTTAGTGAAAAGAGGTTAGGGTGGATTACTAAGGTAATGAAATATGATGTTGATATCAAAGTGACAAAGTTGATAAGGGGTAAAGGTCTTTGTGAAAATATAGCTTTAGACCTCCATGAGTCAAATGAAGAGGTTTTAGTCAATCATGATTGTTCTCAACCAACCAATTCCATGCCTCCACAAAGCTAGACACAATATGTCATCATATTTCTTCAAAGTGGTGAATATCATAATGGTATGAGTAGATAATAAAGAAGGTAATTTATATTGAAATCTATTCCTTATTGTCTTGTAGATGGTGTGCTTCTTAGAAAAGACACTAATGGTGTGTTATTGAGATGCATTGACAATGATCAGTTTGGAGTGTTGCATAAAAAATTCCATGATGGAATAATATGAGGTCATTTCTCCCCAAGAACCATAACTACAAATATTATGAGGGTAAAATATTATTGACCTAACCTTTTTAAGGATTATTATGCTTGGGTAAGAAGGTGTGTATAATGTGCTTTCCTTGCATAAAAATAAAAAATTACAGCTCTCTCTTTAATGCCTATTCAATTATATCAACCTTTCATGCAATGAGGTCTTGATTTCATTGGCATGATAAACCCCCCATCAAGCGTTGGTCACAAATGGATACTCAAAACAACTAAATAATTCACAAGGTGGGTTGAGGCAATGTCATTGAAGGAAGTTAATGACAATTTTATCTTAGAGTTTTATGAAAGTATCATAACAAGGTCTGAAACTCCTACTATCATTTCAAATAATACACTTGCTTTCATGCATGTTAGAATAACTAATTGGGTAAATAATAATGGTAGATACTTGAGTACTTCATCCAAATATTATCCTCAAGGTAATGGGTTGTTTGAATCTACTATCAAGAATTTGATTATAATCATCAAGAAAACTTTGGAAGATAATCAAAGGGCATGACACACTAAATTGAAGACAACCCTATAGGCTAATAGAATAATTACCAAGAGGTCAATAAGGAATTATCCTATTATTTTTATCTATGGAAGAGAGGCTGGGCTATCTATATTCAAAGAGTTACCTACATTGGAGTTGGCACATCAACTAGAGTTGCTTGAGAACACTCCAATGGAGGTGAGGTTGATAGATTTAATGGAACTACAAGAGACTAGAGATAAGCCTCACCAAAATATGGAACATCATAAAATAAGTAATGAAGAGGTATTTTGATAAGAAAGAAACTCCAAGAACATTGTTATAAGGTGACATAATTTTAAAATGGGATGAACATAGATCAAATCTAGGGAGACATACCAAATTTGATACTTTATAGAGTGAACCATATATCATAATCAAGTGAAAATAAAGATACTCATTTTGATTAGCAAAGACGAGTGGAGACGATCTACCTATCCTTGTGAATGGTATCCATTTAAAGCTCTGCTATTGAGGAAATGAAGGTTAATCTTATAAATATTAGGTTAGGTGTGTATTTTTGTTTCAATTGTGTGTGTTCCATAAGTGTTCTAGTTGAACACATATTTGTTTCCTTTGGTAAGTCTTGTTTTTTGTGTCTTTAATTTATTTCTTATATGGTTTCAAAGGAAAATTATTTTTCAAACTCATGTATAAGTGACTCCATGGCCCAATGGATAGGATTAGGTTACTGGTCTTGGCATAACAAGCATACCACCCTTGGGAAATCACTAGGAATGTTGACTATTTTGACCAAAAGTCAAAATAGGTCAACACACTATAGTAAAAACTTGAAATATGGGTATATTAAAATGTTATATGGTGTGTTATGGTCCTTTTTATGTCATTTGGTATGCAATTAACCTTGGTCATAGTCAAATTCTTTCCTAAGTCATTATATGTCACTTAAGGTGCATATTAGAGTCAGTTATAAAGGTGGTATGGTTTTACTTAGTGTACAAGTATTAAAAAATATCTTTAAAATTTTAATATTTCATATTCCTTGTTAGGAATGTTAGTCATATCTGAAACTTGCAGGTTCCTAAGTAAAATCAAGAAAATAATTGAAAAGAAGGAGGTTTTGGTTGTTGTACGACCTATAAAGGAGAATGGCATGTGGTAAAATACTATGGAATGGATAATAAACTTATTTGAAATAATTTAAATTCTTTATCTAATTTTGAAACATAAAAAATGACTAAAAACCATTCTACTCCTTCATTGTTCTACTAGACATGTAAAACTAGTCAACAAGTCTTCTAATGGTATGGCTAGTAGGAGAGGTTATATGTAAAATTCTCTTGGTTTTGGATATTAAACTTGGTATAATTAATTTTCATGGTATTATTTTAGATAATTTTTGCCTATGATTTATTAACCAATCTCAAGAAGTTAATTGTTTCATTTTGCTTGCTAATCCACACACCATACAAGTTTTCTTCTTATATGAACTTGTATATACAATCTAGTTGGTGAAATTTATTTCATACGATTTTAAAATACTTATTTCATGGTTTACATTATTTTTTTAATGTTTTTATGTGATTTTATTATCTCAAACATCTTAAGTTGCAGGTTGAGCATACTAGTGAAGTTGTAGGCATGTCTATCAATTGTAAAAGTTTTCCCTTCCTATAGTGGCTTCAAGAAAAAGTATATATGATGTTCCATGAATCTCATATGTCATAAAAATAAATTTCCTTCCATGATTATTCTCTTAATTACATGCATTTATCAAGAACATAGTCATATGAGACACATAGTCATCTTCCTATATGACTATCATACACAGTCAATTGAATGAGATGCTTTAAAGTATTGAGGATGTTAATGGAGATATAATGAAGTTTTTAAAGAGTTTGTACACCTTATTATACAATTAAAAAATAATAAAATTCATTCAAATGGTATTCTATTGAGTAGGATAACTAGTTCAATCTCCATACACAATTTAACACCATTGATGTGCACCTATGAGAGACTAAGAACATTGGAATGGAAGTATTGAAACTTTTTTTAAGTATTTAAAAGTGAAGAGGATCAATTTGAGGAATTTTTAGGAGGTTTGAGATTTTTAGAACATAACCATGAACATTATTGATAACTTACCTCCACTACCCTATATCCTAAAATGTCGACCATAGGTGGTTCCCACAAAGACTTGAAAATGTTGCACAAAGATGTTTGAACATGTTTTGAGACTTTATTTGAGTTATTATAATGTTGAAGGTGAAATAAGAACCATTTTTGAAGACATAAAGTATCAATTAGGTTTGAAGAGTTATGCACATATGTATAAACTGATTTCAGGGACAAGTTTCCTTAAAAGCTCCAAAATAGAACCTTGACTACTTTTGATGCTACTATATATTAATGTATCATGGAGTATAGATGAGTTAATATGATTCCATCATGAATCCCTATCCTAGGGTAGATGACATGACCAAAGGAAGTGGAAATTTGGTTTCAATGAGTGATGAAAATGAGGCTTCCATTATTACAAATCTTTCACTACACTTTTTCAGTGTTCTCTATACTATCATGAACTCTAGGTCATCTTACACTCCAAGGTAATAATATAGATACATCTCTCCATGTAAAATGACCTCAATAAATTAATAATGGTACTATTGTCTCAAATTATATAAAAATAAGTTAAATTTTAATATCTTTATCTATACTACTACCTAAAAATGTGTCCTTGCTTCTAAAAAACACACCTATAGTCCACCTGCAGGTATCTATAGGTTAGTGGCTTAAACCTTGGTGATTAAGTTTGAAAATTAAAAAAATTATAGGATTAAGTTAGTTTAAATAATAAAAAGGATATTTTGAATTTTATAATATATTTTAAAGGTTTGAATGCATATTCAAGACCTTTGTCGCTCTTTGATAAGTCACCTACAATTAGCTATAGAGTGATAGTGCACTAACATGTGACTGTCTAGTATGATTATAAGTATTTGTGCATGATGGGACAATTTAAAATTAGTTTGAATTGAACCTAAAGGATTTAAATATTTTTTCAAGTTATTTCATAAGGCCTAATATTCAAGTTTTACCTAAATGTATCAACTTTTAAGCAAAAAAACACAATCACAGTTGACTAGAAGTTGATCTAGTCAAGTGGAGGTGGGTGTATCTTGAAGAGTTGGAAAATAATAATGATTTTTAGCATGATTTAAATATTATATATATTTATAATTACCAAATAATGATGCTAATTACATGTAAACATAGTATATAAGGGTCCTAATACATAACCTATAGCCAACTCACAAAATCTTGCACACAGTAAATACTCCATAAGTCTATTTTGGGTTTTGTAATATTTAGAGGTGATAGACGTAGGTTTCAACCCTAAAAATTATTACATAGTATCTACATAACCTAAAAAATCCTCCCATACATTTTTTTTTGGAGAATAGGTTAATTTCTATCTATTTTTTCTTAGATATAGGGCACTCCCATAAGGTGAAAACCTTGTAGGCTTAGTAAGCTAAATATAAAAAGGTGTGTTGGGATATGTTGGATCATTGAATAAGGGTGTATAAAGTTTAATTAAACATTTAAAATTATTACTAAGGCCAAAAATGTGTTAGAAACCAAATAAGGTGGCCTAAACTCATAGGTATGCAACCAGACCTACTAGGTCTTGACTAGGCCTAATGACTAAAAGGGATCTAATCTCATATGTAACACTAAGTAAGCATTATAAAGTATTGGAACATGGTAATTGGGATTTATAAGGTGTTTTATATATTTTGTTTTGTAGATAAATGCATGAAAAAGCCATTTCTTTGCCTAAGATCATAACAAGGTCCATAAAATGCCTTAGATAACTTGAGAGGTCAACTTGGGAAGCTAACACCAATACAGAGCCTTAACATGGGAACTTAAGGAGATAAAATAAGTTAAAGGTGGTAAAAAAAAGGATCTAGTGGAATTTTTTATGGTTCCATTATCATAACTTTATGAACAATCCTTAGAGGTCAAAACCACCTAAAACCCTCTAAAACCCTTGTTAAGGACCCGATTGGAAAGATGAAGAAGGTTAGGAATCTAGGAGGGATATAATGACTTGAGATATGATTTTAACTTCAATAATATTCTCCAAGGACATTTCCCATCATATTTTATTCCACCCTACTTGTATAAACAGGGTGTAGAATGGATTTTCTTGATAGATTTATGTGTTTTACAGGTACAAAAGGGTTTTAAAATATGTATCTCATTTTTGGAGTTAGTATGGGACCTAATATAACCTATAATACTCTTTTTTTCATAAATTTTTAAAATTACCTCTACTATTACCTTCATGTCAACTAGTCGAAACTGGCATAGTGAACAAAGAATGATCACCAAGTGAGAAGGTGAAAACTCTAATTGGGAGGCCTTTTAAGGTCTACATGATGAATCTAAGTCCATGAGGATTATTAAAAAGTGTCACATCACCCATTTTATGGATTAGATTGGAAAACTTAAGACTACCTTGGTGCCAAGTGTGAAAGGTGAGTGAAAGAGGGGTGATTATGACTACAAGCAATGAGAACACTTGACCAGAAAAATATTAATGATTAGGGACACATCCAATGCATGTTGGAGAATATTTATAACCCATACCTCATTGAAATGATAAAACCTATCCCTAGTTTACTATGGAATAGTTATGGAAGTTCAAATGATGAGAGTAGTTTCAGGAAGCTAGCTGAGAGACTTCCATGCCAAATTTGAGGAGTTTATGGCTTTGAGGGACATTTGTCGAAGTAGACCTTGTCTAGTCTATCATATAATCCATTAATATATATATATATATATATGTGTGTGTGTGTGTGTGTGTGTGTGTGTGTGTGTGTGTGTGTGTGTGTAACTATTTCTCTTAGATTTAAAAGTGTTTTATGACTCTTTTATTTCATTATCTTCTCTCCTCTCTCAAGTTATATAAATACTATCCATTTTGGCTCTTGTTTGTTAATACTACACTTGGTATGTCAAAGCCCTATGGGTTTGATGTTTTAGTTTGCCTTAGAATAATTTAAGAAATATAATTTTGAGTTCAAAATAAATATTTTATAAGTGTGTGAATTTATGAATGGTGATGTTCAGTGATAAGATTTTATCCTTACTTCTCTTTGTCCTTTCATGTTTGGTGCATGAAGTTCTCATTCTAATAGGTCATACAGAGTGTATCTTGTGTGATTAGATCCATTAAAGTTTTAAAGTGTACTTCAAATCTAAAAATGACATTTGGTCCACTTACCTTGAGTTGTCTCATGCATATCACCTCTATATTAAAACATTGATGTTACAACATCTAGGACTTTGAAACTAGTTTATAGGTCTTATTTTTTAGTGAGAGAAGTATTACGGTCTTGTGTAAATATTCATGGTGTATCACCTCTTTAGATTAGTTGATTTTCATAGAAACTTCTATCCCTTTTCCCACAAGTAATTATTTAGTGTAGGTGATAGGCACTTAAAAGCATATTCAAGGAGTTGTCCCTTAAACCTAGAGGTGTACTTCTATAGGTAACCCACATACCTAGAAGTATTCTAGTGTTTCCTAAATATTAGATTAGGATTGAAAAAAATCCTATAGGGTAAAATATTTGATGAAAATATTTATCATGAGACTGAGTTAATCATCATAGGTCAATGGTATGATTCTTGCTTGTGTGATGACATAAATCCTTGACAGGGACCATGGTAACTTAACTAGATTATAAATAGTAAATTATTTTGTGTAATATGCTTAATGATAATTTTAAGAACATAATAATATGATGACTAAAGCTAATATATCATGGTACAATTATATAAAATGGGATAATACTATAATGGGCTATTTACTTACATGAATTTTATTAAGTTCAGGCATTTCAATAGCCTATTTCATTTCCATGGATTTTATAGGTGTATTCATAATTACTAAACTTGTTATGGTGGATATCATTGATAAGTTAGATATTTAAATGACACTTCTATTATATGAATAATGGCTTGTAAGAAAATGTTGTAAATTCTATTTCAAGAATAATAAAAAAATCATGTTTATTATTACTCATCCCTAATGTTCAAATATCATTAATAACCTAAATACTTATCTCAAGCATCTCAAGTATGATAAAAATAGATTACCTACCCCAACATATACTTAGGTTTCCATGGATTTTGAATACTTAGGTAGGGTAAGGAAACTTAGGGGATCCTATTAGGAAGGTGAGTGCCCCCATATCGATTGAGACCTAGTCATATGGACCCAAATAGAGATATGACAAAAATTGGATGAAAATTTAATATGATAACATTATTCCCCATAAACCCTAATATATGTATTTCCCTCATTAATATTTTTCATACACGTGGTTTTAGTTATGAGATGTAGGATCAATATAATGAAGTAACAAGTGGCTACATGTTTTAACCTTTTAAGACTTAGAAGGTTTTAAATCCTATGTTTATTAAAGAGATAAGTATAGTAAATCAAGGTAATAATATGAAATAAATATAGGCACTAATATTTTAAAAAATTGACTAAATTTAACTTTTCTAAAACTAGTAATAAATGGTGCAAGTAAGAAATTAGTTAGAAAGTGGCTGAGATAGATGATATGGAGGTTGAAAATTATGGTAGATACTAGTTTGAGTGTCATAAGTAGGATCCTAGTGTCAAAAACCTCTTGGCTGGTAGTTCCCTAACTAGAAAATAGCACCCTAATTGGATGTGGCACTAGTATCCCTATTTTGGTGGCAGTTTCCTCTATGTAAGATTGTCCTAAGCTTTTGAGTGCACCTATGTCTAGATATATGAGTTTTATTATTGAATGCATGAGTTTTGAAACCCTATATATTATATATTTTGACTAAATTTATGAGCAAACCCTAATATTCTATGTTACTAAGGTATCTAGTTGACATAAGTTGAAAATTGTGTCTGTTAGTTGGGCAAGACAAACATCCTTAACACCCCACATGAAGAGAGTTGCCTACATACCAATAATCCAAAGAGGGATCAAGCCTAATATAGTTCTCCCCACCTAAGTTCTTGTGTAAGTTCAATTAAAGCTATTATGATAGTTGACTTGAGTTCTTTGAATTTTTTTGAGACTAGAAATTTGGGTAATTTGAGCTTAGGACTCCTATAGATGGTAGAATGCAAAAGTAGGGTAGAATAAGGATTGATAACCTTAATTGTACATAACTTGTTTTGGTTTGTCATATGCATTTTTCATCTCATTTTCATCTAGTGGTTAGAGGGATAAAAGTCATGTATTCTAGTTCTTGTGTGGGTGCTACAAGAGGTATAGTCTGATCCTATAAGGTTTTAGATTTGAAAAAATATTTATTTGTGAAAAAGAGATGGAAAGGATAATAATACCATTATTAGGACATTAATACCATGTGGTACTACTATCCCTATTATGGAACTAGTGTCTAAGTGGTAGAGCACTAGGCATGAAAGGTTAGGATATAAGAATCAAGGTCTAAGACAACTTTAGGATGACCATGGATGCATGTGCTCTATATGAAATATAGATAAGTGTGAAAATAGGATCTAGGATTATGATACAGATATATAGTCTCAAGTAACACTCTTATAACTCAAAGATAACTTTTAGGTTATTACATTTTCCCCATCTGCCCCTTATTCTACAAATGAATCAAAATTAAATGACTAGGATAAAGGAAAAAAAACCATACTTGGACTTACCTAAGAGGTGAAGCCCATGATTATAGGTTTGAGTATGTGAATAATGATCTAATGCATGTTCAAAAAGTGAAACATTCATAGTTAAGTCATTACTTAAGAGATATCAAAATTGAAGATAAAACTAAGTAAAGAAGTAAAATTGAATAGAATGGTAAGAGAGAGAGGAAAGGAACAAATACACCTCAATGGGTACATGAAATAATGCATAAACCTGGTGACAACTTATGTGTGTGAATGTATATAGTGATCAATTAGTGAATAACTTGGACTGAAATAATGGATTACTCAATCCTCATGTGCAGGTGGCTCTAGAACTCAATATAGTTTTGACTCCATCATTTACCACCCCTTGTTTGGTGGATCATGACCTATGAATAGCTTGGATTGGATTGATGGTGTGTCCAAAAATCTTATGTATGTGGATCAAGAACTCAATTGTGCTATGACTCCATCATTTCATATATCTTTTTAGTAAATGCATTTGAAACTAAAAATATGTGATGTAAATAGAAATGTCTAATTGGGAATGTTAGCTCTATGTCCACTCAAGTATATTAGGTGGTTGTAGGCCACTTAGGAATGTTGACCACTACAGATGGAGTAAGGCATAAAATTGGTGTGTAACCTAGAATATGATGTTAGATGTATACAACATATATAATGACATGGAATTTATTATTCCATTTGATCAATTGATGTGTAAGTGAGCATATATAAATAATGTGCCATACACATGCCCCTAAATATGATATTTGAGCACATGGATTCTAGATCAAGTTATAATAATCTATATTTAAGTATATGGATTTTGGATTGAGTTGTAATAATCTATTTCTAAGTATTTGAGCTATTAATGGGAATGATCATGTTGCACATGATTCCCCCAATATGAATATGAGTTAAACTAGTATGAATCTGAGTAAAAATGGTAAATTTATAATTGAATCTATGAAGACCTAAATTTTACCTATTGTGCTTTTCTATCCAATTTAGATTTTTATATAATTGAGGATATTATATAGTAGTTCCATATCTTATACAATAGTGACATGTAGCTCTCGTGTCCCAATTTGGGCACTAGTGTCTTACTGTTATGATTTCTATGCAACTATATAGATATTTGTGTCAATATTTTCCCACCATGTTTACCTGAGTGTAATTTTTATAATATGATCCTCTATGTTAAAAAATGTACTATTAATGCATTATGGGAGCATGATCTCTATGACAAACCCCTATGAGTGCTCCATCTTTTGAGAGGAGTTTTTGAATATGTGCAAGAACTATCCTTAAATTAAAAAGCTCTACAATATGTGTGCTAGCTAGAACATATATGATATATGTGTAATAATATATTATAATGTGCATACATAACATGAAAATTTAAGATAATATGAGTCTAAGTTTGTAATGCAAAATTTATGTCATGTCTATCATTCACAAGGATGTGAAGTTAGATATAATAATGTATGTAACAATAAATTTGAGAAATAACTAAGAAAATAACTAGGGTATGGGACATCATGTCCATCATGGCACCCAAGTAGGAAGGGGATATGCATGAGGCCCCTCATGAAATTTAAAACTTGAGTGTGTAATAAGTAAGAGATAAGTTTCATGTCCATGATGCATACAAGAACTCATACAAGGGGACACAATACAAGGGACATTAGAACATGTCACTAAATATAAGAAAATAAGACATATAAGGACATGTTTAAATGTCCACATATGAAATTAAAAAACAAGTCGGCTTAGAGTCACATAGAAGGACATGTTTAAATGTCTACATACACAATCAAGAAGGCACACACAAGGACATGGGCACATGTCCAAAGCATACCTACTATGAAAATAAGTAGCATAGAGCCAAAGATTAATGCGATATTAAATTAATATCAAATAAAAGTAGGATATAGATCCAATCAATTATAAAATAGGAAATCTAGAAATGAAAGTATGCATGAACATGTAATACAAATATGTGTAAGAGATATGATGTACACTTGTTGATTCTAAAGTAGTAATAATCAATAAATTTTTTGAGTAAGTGTACCATGATCAACATCAATATATAATAATGCTAAAGCTATGAAGTAGAGTATAGAATGATGGAACCTGGTAATTAAAACTCTGTATAGGGTGCCCCCAAATGGGTGAATGTGTAAAATGAAGAACTCATGTATCAGTGTATATACCTCTAGTGGGTAGATAATAGAAAATATACATTGGTTTAGTGGACCCAAGTTGTGTAGAAATCTATAAGCGCTCAAAAATAATAAGTGAATAATGTATGTATGATAAAAATAACTATACTAATATAGCTAACATATGTAGTTTCTATAAAATATAAGAGTGTAAACATGGAAATACATACAATCTATAATTTTTTGTTTTCTAAGTAAATATTTGAATGATTTTTATGTTTTTGACATATTTTACTTTTTATAGATAAAATATATGTACAAGAAACATGAAAATTAAACTATATACAAGGATCAAGAAAGAAATAAAGTATGTAGAAGAAGGGAGGAACAATACTAGCTAATGAGTCTCATGGGAGATTCACTATCAATGTGGCCTGTGTCAAATAAAGGAACAATGATTGTGTGTGCTATATGAAAGGGTAATTGTGGTCCCAAAACCTACTACACTAAGTGATCTATATCTAAGATTTCTTATGAAGTGGTGTTATGAATCCATGATATTGGATATGGTGTCCTATGAACTATAAGGGTCTTAAGGACCCATCTAGTAGAATATGATGTAGGTGGCATAGGTTCCCTATGTTGAGAACCTTGAGAGCTTAATCATACTAATATTAGAAGAAAGTGAGGAGAAGGAGGACCTCCAGAATATATAACATATCTCTGATACAAATTTATTTTTAATAATGGTACCCATGGGAAATTATGGGTATGTCAAAACACTATAGGAGTAGACCTCACCTACACTAGTGGATCCACTAGACTTTGTGGTGTACTAATAGGAACCATGCTCATAGTTTTAACTAATATATATGGTATAAATAATAACTATGATGTAATTGGTAAATTTTTTGTAACTGGTAATTGTGGTATAATTGGTAACTTTATTGTAACTCATAACTATATGTAACTAGTAACTAAGATGTAACTACCTAGGGATAGGTAGAGGATACTCATATGAAAAACCCTTAACTTTGATCACTTGATTTAGATGTATATATTTTAGGAATATATGCATGGTGTGAGGGATTTATTTTAACTACTATATCCATGGCTTACCTAGTAGCATGTTAAATACACCTACACTAGGTACACCTAAGAATCTAGTGGCCACATGTGCTGGTCTAACCTATAGTGGAAGTATAATATCCCTAATGGAGATATGAATATGGACATTAAAATAACTGATGATTGTGTCTATAAGATATATATCCTACTTTTAATACCCAAAATGCTGTAAAAGTTTGATAGTGTACATGTTAATGCTTGACCCATTTCTAACCATAACACTCTAAATAGGATAATGATCTATGTAGTCTCATACAAAGAGTGAATATAAATATGAATCATCATCAATAATATATTTATTTCATAAGGTCATGATTGGTATAATTATAACTTTAGTATGATACAAACCAATGATATTGTGTATTGGGTGTGCCTCCTCTATAATAGTGTGATATGATACTAGTGGTGGATGTGCCTAATACATGTAGTGAACACTTGAAGTGATCCATACCTCATTTATTATATGATTTTGAAATAAATATAATAATATTTTAAATGAATTATCTTATATTTATTTAACTTGGGTGCCTTTATGGGTGTTCCCACATCAATAATGTTAGCCTCTATCAAATCTTGTATCTTATGTTTCAAGTTGATGCATCTATTTTTTGTATGACTTGGTGCCTTATGATATAAACATAATGCATTGGAACCATATTTATTTGGAATATTAAACTTCATTTAAATATCTTTTATGGGAGGGAGATATGTGAAATTTCATTCCAAGAGCTTTTGTAAAACATGTGCTGATAGTTATGGAAGCTTGGTGAAAACTCTGTGTGGAGGAGATGATAAGACTAGGTGAGGAGATGGATCTAAAGCTATGTTAAATGTGGCCTTTGGATCACTTTTATTTTTAGTTTCCATTAAATTTTATGGAGGATTAATATAAATCTTAACATTTGGTTTTGATCCACTTATATATTTTATTTTTCCCATAGAGAGAAGTTTGACTTCTCTTTCTTTTACTATGTGGCATAAATCTATGAAGGTTGAAAACTTATTAAACAAGATAACTTCATGTAATGTTTTTAGAAGAATCTATTTTAATATGTCCTCAAGATATTTATCTACCTTGTGGTTAGTCAATTTGGACAATATATTCTTATATCACAAGACATATTCTACAATAGGCTCATTTGATTTTTGTTTCAATTGTGCAACTTGAGCATATGAGATCTTATCATTGATATTTATTTAGAAGTGTGTTATAAAAATATCTACCAATGGATTAAATGTAGTGATAGAATAATTTGTTAAATTATAAAACCATTATAAGGCATACTCATTTATACTACAAGTAAAAAACGTAGTGAAGAGACAATCATTAGACACATCATCCAAACATGTTGCATGAAAAACTTAGAATGGTGCTTTAGGTCACCCTTACCATCATATAGTGTGAGCTTAGGTGCCATGAATCTAGATGGTAAAGCTTTTTATACTATCTGATGTTCCAAAGATTTTTGAAAAATAACATGAAAATCCAAGGCATGTGATATCCTAGTGGCTCCCTTCTCAAGATGTAACACCTGAGCCTGTAGAGTATGAACCATGTGTATAAGGGATTATACATATGGCGTGGAGGAACTAGCCATAAGAGGTGTATCTATCACTAAAGTTTATTGAGTTATAATTGGTTTGTTTTCTAGCTAGGTTGGACCTAATTTAGGTGTAATAATTTTATTATCTGGGGGAGTAGAATATTGACCATTATTTGATTTATTCTTTATTTCCATTATGGCTTGTAAAATCTATGCACGATCAAGGGGATACTACCAAAGTCCATCTCTGAATCTATTTATAATATCATATTTACTAATAATTAGGTTTTCATTATTAAGTGGGTAGAAAGTGTCATGGTTCCCACCTTTTTTTTATCATTTTGATCTTGATTATATTACTAATCTTTGGATGCATTATCATTGAAATCCACATAATCAGGAAAGATCAATAAGGAGAGTTATAACTAATCCATTTTCCATGGTATAAAAGAAAATAAAAGGAATATGAATATGTTAAATATTATTAACACTTAGATTATCACTTCTTTTTAGCTTGCTCATACTGATAATTTGATCCCTTAAAGTCTCACAATTGCAAACTATAGTCAATTCTGATTGAACATGTAGGCACACATCCTATAGGGGAGAGGTGTAGATAGAATGAGTATGGGCATTGGTAGAAATAATATAGGATACATAATCTTGTGGAGGCATTACATCATGGACCTAGTTAGAGGTAAAGTATCTATCACCCTTATGGAGACGAGGAGGAGAATAATATTCTTTCTTGTGCATAAGATATGACATTTAAACTTGAAACATAGTTGTTAGCTTATATAATATATCCTCTATAAATGTAAGGTTTTATTTCTTAATTAAATTCCACATAAGAGAAATATAACATGATAGAGATAGAATGAAATATGGAATACATTGAAATTGATATAAAACATCATGTATACATGTGTTTATGTCTTTTTGAGTTCATTTTGAATTAAAGGAAACAAGCATATAGATAAAAGTATTAGACTTTGCATAAAAAAGTGATAAGATTCTTATGTCATTATTATCATGATTATATGAAATTAAAATCATAAGATATATGGATTTTAAATCTGAGTGTGGATCTTAGAAGGTTAGAAACATAAACCCTAGGGTTAGTATTGGAATAATATTCAAAGTAAGTCAGGTTCACTAAATGTTTTAACCTTTTAAGAATTAGATGGTTGTAAATCCTATGTTTGTTAAAGATATGAGTATATTAAATCAAGGCAAAGATATGCAATAAATATAACCATTGATTTATTATAAAATTAACTAACTTTAGTCTTTCTAAAAATAGTAATAGATAGTGCAAGTAACAATATAGCTAGAAAATGACTGAGATGGATGATGTAGAGGCTAAAAACTAAGGAATAGACTAGTATAAGTTTTACAAGAAGGATCCTAGTGTAAAAAACCATCATAGATAGTATCACCTTAATTATATAGTATCACCATAATTAGACATGTGGTACTAGTGTCCCTAATTTGGTGGTAATGTCCTCTATGTAGGACTACCCAAGCTTTTCAGTGCACCTATGTCTAGATCTAAAAAGTTTATTCCTATATTCAAAATCTATGAAAACTTTCATATTGTATTTTTTAAATGAATTTATGAGAAAAACCTTTTTCCATATTTATAGGGTATCTAATTGATACAAGCTAAAAAGTGTGTTTGTTAGTGAGTTAGGCTAGACATCATCAAAAACCTCACTATGAAGAGATTTGATTACATACCAATAATTTGAAGAGGAATCAAGTCTAATTTAGTTATCCCTACCTAAGTGATGGTGCAATTGTAATTGAAGTTAGTATGATAGTTGAATTAAGTTATTTGAATGTGCTTTGAGACTATAAATATGGATAATCTGAGCTTAGGATTACTATAAATGGTAGTATGAATAAGTAGGGTAGAATAAGGATTGATAACCTTAATTATGAAAACTTGTTCGAGGTTTGCATATGTATTTTTCATTTGATTTCTATCCAGTGGTTATAATTCTAAAAGTCATGTATTTATACTATTCTAGTGCTTGTGAAGGTGCTAAAAAAGGTCTAGGCTAACCCTAGGAGGTTTTAGAGTTGAAAAGATATCCATTTGTGAAAAATGGAGTGAAAGGAAAATAACTCCATTATTGGGACACTATCACCATGTGGTGATACTTTCCCTATTATGGTGCTAGTGACCAAGTGGTAAAACACTAGGCACAAAGGGCCAAGATTCAATAATGAAGATTTGGGACCATTTTAAGGATGAATAGGGGTGTTTGTGGCTCGTATGAAGGCTAGATAAGTGTGAAAATAGGATTTATGATAGGTATAAGGATTAGATAGGGATAGGTGGTCTCAAGTACCATTATTATCACTCAAATTCCACTTTTAGGTGATTACACTATGCATAATAGGACATGATGTAGTGGGTCCTACTCATAACCCTATTTTATAACCTAAAAGTAATAACACTCAAAAAAATTTGGAGGGTTATTTCAATAAAACATATGGAAAATAAAAATAAATCACAACTTTAAATACCATGGTATGGGGTAGTTGGTTTTACATATATAGATACAAAAGAAGATAAGAGTGGTATACCAAAATTTTAGGATAAAAAGATGATTATGATTAGATAATGATTATACATAAGATGATAAAAATGGCATGATTATTATGTAGGATTAACATGAAAATATAATTGATGGTCAAAACACATAAGTATAAGACATACACATAGGTATCCCTTTGATGATGTATTTGGCTTGGATTAGAATCATTTATTGTAAATAACTTACTGATTATTGCATCATGATTTTCTAATACTTGTGCATATGATTAATTTGATAAATTCTTCTAATCCCTTGGATCTTGTTGAATTTTTGGCCTCTTGGTTCTTATTTTTCATTTTATAGATATGAATATTAAAAAATAGTGATATATTTATCCATATTCTACCATTTATCTCTTTGTTTTCACATTTTTCATTGATTAAATGTCATTTTCTATCCAAGACAAAATCAACCAATTAAGAACAATAAAAACTCCATTTACTATCATCAATTGGTCAATATTATATTTTGCTAATTTTCACCCAAATATCACAATATAAGCACACAACATTAATTTCTCTAATTTTTAGACATTTTACTTGGGTTTAGTATGTAAAATGGTGTTTATTCATGTTAGATATCTTTTTTTCTATGTTATATTTTTTATACAAGTGACTTACTTCAACAAGTGTACATTTGATGAAACATGGATATACAATATTTCATTTGCATACTATTTCTATTCCTTTACATTTTCATATATAAACACTCCTATAATGGGGGCATCTTCCTCATACTTGGCCATAAAATAATTTATAATGCATATTTTATATATATGCATGTCACAAATTATTCAAATATTTATCCATCCTAATTTTAAACTCTTAGTTTCCATTAACTTTTGGTGTTTCTAGTTTCAAAATTTAAATATTTTTAAAAATGCAAAACATTGAAAATAGTCTAAAAACCCAAAATCAAGACTTAAGCATGATTAGACATTATTTTTATTTTTTTTAAATATTTCATTTATCTCATGATTAGTAGTATACTTATTGAAATATTATTATATATACCATGTCAGTATTGTACACTTGAAAAATACCAAGCATGGCTACCCTTCAGTCTTAGACCTTTCAACTACTGAAAGGCTCACATTCATAATCTCAATATACCTAAATGCATATATTATAGTATAACCCTATAATTATGATGACCAAAATCACCTGTACACTGCATAAAACTTGAAATATGATATATATCCTTTGTTTTTAGTTACACACCTTTAATATTTTTCTATCTTGCTAGATAATTGTATTTACACAAGGACATTAGTGTCCAATTTCTTTACCAAGTGCCTATACCATAAAATTCAACCAAATTAAAAATATTTAGAAACATATAGGTTAGCCTATTTGTCTTATATAACCCTTTTATAGGATATTTTCAAAATGTGTGGTATAAATACAAAATAAATACCATTCATCATTATCAAACACCCATGTAAAAAATTCCAATTAAGCACCTCCTCAAGCTCATTCAATTAATCCCACAACTGATTTATACTACCCTATTATTATCTATTTATATACCAACCATAAGATAAATTATATTATAGGTTTTAATCATTCAAATAATAATCCATGAATAGTATTTGTCAAGTTACAAGCTAGATGATTTCATGCCCTTGAATATAACATATTACACCTTTTTGCAAACACAAGCCCACACTTAGGGGAGAAATAAATTTGTATTAGGCCATCCTTGAAGTATTATATATGTAGGTAACACTAATTAATAGAGTATTACTTGAGGTTTGTAAACCCACTAACCTATTTTTGTCAAGATGACCTAACTTAAGATGAGGAACTAGGGTTTGAGATATACATAGTCATAAAAATCCTATGCAAGTGATCTAGATACATCAATAGAAAGGTGATAGAAAAAAATAACAATCACAATTGGTCTATTCACAATATTAGGATATATATGTTTATAATCAAACATAAGCATCGACACAAGTGTCCACATGTTGATACAAGTGTCTAGCCTCAAAAAATAATATTTCTAGTATCTGATGACTAGATATGGAGAATCAACGTACCTACTTCCACATCTACACAACTTATATCCACATGACCATGTAAAAATAATCTAGGTATTATCCATTCCTTATTTTCTAATTATCATAACATTAATTAGCATTGTACATTCTATATTTAGTTCTTTCAAATTTCTTATATTGTGTTATTTGAATAAGTTTAATTGTCCTGCTCTAGAATAGGTTTTCTCATACATTTTAGTATGTTAGTATACCCATTTAAGCCTCAAAAAACATAAAAAGGGTTAAAATTTTGGTGAACCCAACCTCCGTGTATTCTCATGCAACTTTTAACTTTCTCTAGGGTTTTCACCTTATGAGGGTTTCTAATTTTAGTAATTTTAAGGTCTAAATTTTTCATTACTTATGGCATATTTGTTTTCATTTATAAATTATGAAAAATGGTAAAAAACTATAATTTATAAATTTAAGATAAAGAATCCTTCATCAATCATATAGATACAAATAATTAATTAATTAATGCATTCTTACATGTTGCATAAGAAGAAATCAATAATCATGATAAGGATAGTTCATCCACATCCAATAATGGTGAACCCTTAGATGGTAAAAATCTTTCAACATCCTTTATGGGAATAATTAATAATTTAACTCAATTATTGGTTTCAATGCCTACATGAACACAAGGGTTATTTCATCTCCTTTGGTGGATTTTCAAATCTTAGATCTAAATCCCAATGGGTTTACTATACAAATTCTTATTCAAGTTATTCAATATTTGGAAGTTAAAGATACCAATATTGAAAAAAATGATTTGAAATACACTCATGTTATTGATGCACAATATGTATTACATAATCCTCTATCACATAAGTTATCATTACACCCTTTGCCAACTAGTTTTGTTTCACCCAAGATAACATTTTATGATGGAAAGGGTGATCCTAAAAAACATCTTCGATATTTATGTGTAGCATGCCTTGATTATGCTTCAAATGCTAAAATTTTGACCAAATTATTTCTAAGGATGATAAATTACTATTCTTTAATATGGTTCTATAATTACCAACCCAATCATTGAAAGCATTCAAACATGTATTAGATTAGTTTGTAGCATATTTATCTATGAACATCACTAAAAAGATGTTATATGCAAAAAATAATATCAAATAAGGAACCAATAAACCTATTAATGAATATGTTTTGAGGTGAAAAACAATGTTGGTTAGAATTAAAAATACAATGGAGGATAAAGTGCTTCAAGACAATATTAAGTAATGTTTGTTTGCACCGTTATATGATTCTATTGTATTTAATAAGTTTAAATATTTTGATGAATTATGACCTCAAAAGTCACCCAAATAAAAAATAATTGAAAAATTATGGGGAAACATATTTTTATTATCTAATCCTTCCATGATATATTTTCAAAAGGTGTGGCATAAATACAAAATAAAGACAATTCATCAATATCAAGCACACATGTAACAGATACCAAGAAAGAACCTATTCAATCTCATTCAATCAATTGCATAATTAATTTATATTACTCTATTCCTACCTATTTATAAATCATTCATGGTAATAATCATATTACAAGTATAAAATATTCAAATACAAACCCATGAGCAATATTTGTCAAGTTACAAGCTAGATCATTACATGTGCTTGCATATAGAATATTTCTCTCTTGTGCACACACAATCCCATACAGAAGGGAGAACTACATATGTTTTTGTCCTTCCTTGGATTATTTGATATGTATTAAATTATCAATGATATAGGGTTCCTCAAGGTTATCTCAACTTTGTGAATCCACTAAATCATTTTTGGTAAGGGGACCTAACCTAAAGTAAAGAACTAGGGTATGAGATATACACAGTCATATAGATCTATGTGTGAGATCTAGATACACAAATTAAAAGATGAGAAAAAACCATAGTATGAATATGAGGTCATTTTTAAATATAGTTAATAATTTTTACATGATAGAACTGTTGATAATCATACAAAAGTGTTGATGCAAGTGCCCATAGGTTGATGTAAGTGTGTTGGCATCCAAACATAATATTTATAGAATCTGATGACTAGATTCAAAACATAAATATCCTTGATTCCACCTCTACACAACTCATATATACCTACACATATAAAAATAAACTAAGTATTATCCCTTCTTTTTGTCACAAATATCAAAATATCAATTAACATTGTACTTTCCATGTTTAGTAATTCTATAGACTCAATATATTATCTTATCTAAATAAGTTTAATTAGCCTACTCTAGAATATTTTTACTCATATATTTTATTAGTATATTATACCCATTTAACCATAACACAACTTAAATATGGTTAAAAAAGTAGATAACATTATTTTCTATCACACATGTATTTCACTGGCATTCATGAGTATTCTGTAGGACATAAATTTGACATGGATTAAGGTGTTGGACTCAAATCTAAAAAATATACTTGTAAACTAAGGGAATATTATCCACATGTGTTTATATGTATAGGTTATATATTTATATGACTCCTTTAATGTTTATCTTTATACTATTTATAAATGTCTTGCTAATGTTTTTATTTACAATTGTGTACATGGATATGTTATTTTATAGGATGTTGTTGCAGAATCATCAGATGAATACAGATATAAGTATTTAAATATTTAAATGTGATTTCATGAGTATTAAAATTTCTTAAGGATTCTTTTTATCGTCAATAATAAGTTTGAGATACTTATCTTTTTGAAATTAGTCTAATATGGAGTTTCCCTCCAAAACCCTTATTCAAATATTCAAATAATTATATTAAGGATTTTAAGCTCTTGTAGTGAATGGTAATGTTATGAACCATATTTTAAGGGTCCAAAATTATTTTAATAAATTTAAAAATGAATTTTAACATATTTTAACTTAAAAATACTAAGCACTCATGTTGAAGGAGGATCCATGTGTTGGAGCAATACTGAAGATAGTAAATTCTATATTGGGAAAAATTAGTGGAGATGTATTAGCATATAAATTAGGAAATTCATATAGATGATTTTAATAATTAAAATTATAAGATTCATTTATATATGTTGAAAAATATATATAAGTTATCATATAAGGTTAGGGGTAACAAAGTAGAGGTGAAGGAGGCCTTTAGGCCTATAATGTTGTAAATAGGATAGTGTTGAGAAATAAAATAAGATTAGTTGGATTTAAAGTCATGTTACAATCATAAAAAATATATATATTAGTATAGTGCTTAATATACATACTTAAAATGATTTTTAGATAAGTTTTGATTGCCAAGACAAGAAACACAACTTTTATTGATAGTTTGCTTGTTAGTAGAGTTTTGAATAGAAGGAAACTCACCTTTATTATAATAAAAAAAGGTTGGTTTCTATATTTATCTTGTTTACCATATTATTACCTGATTAAAAGGATCAAATTAATTTTATTAATAGTATTTATTGGTTTGAAGTTCAATTGGATGAAACCTACACGAAACTCTCTTTTTGTACATAAATAGTCTACATAGTTACTTGTTTCACATACACATTAATGTATGTTTTGAGATTGAGGGTTCATATTTTACATAATATAATTGGTGTGTGAAACATATTACTTGGTTTTTATTCATTTAAAACATTTAATTATTTCTCTAACCTATAGTTTGCATTCCCAAGAGACAAGATTGTATGTTCTATTATCTGACAACCAAGTAGTAAGAAAACATGGGAGTTGTGGAGATATTTAAAGTGTTGGAGGTTTGTAATTTAGTATGGAGATAATCCTTGGTGAAGTAATATATTTTTACTCAATAAATTCATTTAAAATGTGAGACCCTATAACACAATCCACTTAAGAATAATTATGTCCTTACATAGTCAACGTGGTCAAGTAAGATATATATTGTTAATAGTTATTTAAATGGTTTTCATTGTGAGTATTATAACCATTTTTGATATTATAATATTTTTGAGTACAATAAATTTAAGGTCTCAATATCCACTTGGTAATATAAGAGAGGTAACTCAGTCCTCTATAAGTTTTGTATATAGTCTTAAAGCTAGACTCAAAATTCTAAAAATTTATGTAGAAGAGCCTTTATGACTATTCAAGGACAAATAAAAAATTATATTAGGTTAAGATAGTTTGGATAGACATTAAATAGGTATTTTAATAAATTTAAGTGGTTAAAAAATCCTTTTATCCCATTTTTAAAGCCCTTAGCCTTATGCAGGAATGTACAAACTTAGACTAGGGTTTTGAAAGGGAAACAAACCTAAATTTTTATTCCAACAACAAAAAAACCATAAAAAATTGTAATATATGTTGTATTTTTGGGCTATAAAATATGTATAAGTTTTTATCTTGATACTATATGATCTATTATGTAAATACTAATGTGGTAAAGAACTCGGCCTTAAAGAGACCTAAAATGAATAAGGGTGCATTTAAAAGTGTAATATTAATGAGAGTTGTGTCAATTAAAATTGTGAGGAGTTTTGAGGGGATAAAGGGTACTTTAAAGTGTCATTAGTTTGATCATTATATTTATATATTGTTCCCAATTGCTATGTTTATCCAAAAATAAGGTTACAAGCCATTAAGCCTTGAGAGAGAAATGGATTGTAATAAGATTTTTCCTTGGAGTTTGGGTTATTTATTTGGATATGATAAGGAATATAAGGAGGTAAATGAATGATCATAGGATACCTAAGGTGGATTCAAAGAACCATGGAACCAAGAATTACAAGAAATAAGAATTAAATCCTACTAAAGTAAAAATTGATTAAAGGTGTTAAGAAAGGAACAAAGTACCTATTAGATAAAGCAATCAAAGATTAAAGATAAGGTATCAAAGAAGATTTTAGAGTTAGGTATTTTCATGAGGTAAGTGTATGTTGTCATTTTACATCAATATTATAATTTCCTCTACATCAAGTGCTATCAGAGTAGATAAGCTCTTGGCAAAATTTATGTTTTTGGGTATGAAAGGTTGTTATTTTAGATTATTGAAGGTTGATAAATAATATTAGATGTTTATAGTAAGAGAAGAAAATAAAGGTTTTGGAAAACTATAAGGTAGGAAGTGAGTGGTAGAGAAGCCTTAAATCCATAGAGGCTTTAAAGATAGAAAGAGAGATTTTGTAAGCTCAAAGGTAAGCTCAAGGAGAGATTAGAGAAGAAAATACCAGTAATAAGTAAAGGACTAGAAGGAGAAGAGACCCATGTGAGTTACTAAGAGTTAATTAGGTTAAACTTTCTAAGTAGAGGTAGGTACAAGTGAGGCCTAAATCATAAAGAGAAGAAAAGAGTAAAGAGAAAAGAAATAGAGAGAATGTAGGCTTAGATAATGAAATTTACCACAAAAAAGTAGGTGAAAAAGTTATGAAGGACATGGATGTAGAGAAGGAAATAGTTGAGTTGAGAACAATCTTGGTAGTTATAGATTAGGTCTTGGAAGAGTCAAGACAAAGATTTGAGGTAAAAATCAGGAAAATAATTTAGTGGCCTATTAGTTAGTGGTTGGGCACCACAATTACTCAATATTTGATATTTGATTTTGAAGATGATCTATGATATTTAAAGTTAATTATGATTGAACTTATGTTTAAAGCTAAAATAAGACGAGTATTCAAAATGAATCCAATCTAAGGTGAATTGATTAAAAAAAGAGTGAAAGGAAGGGTAGGGCATAATTGAGAGGTGTTGCTTATCTTTATTTCAAACATTATGACAAAGTATCAATTTCATTTGAACATGCATATAACTAATGTGTATGTGAAGTAGCATAAGGTCAAATCCTATCACACACCAGGAAAACATCTAAGCAAGGTATGAAAATATGTAGATAAGAATAAGATTTACTTTAAGAATTTCACCCCTATAAGTAAATAACATTAGCCTAGATGCAAGAAGAGAAAATAAAGTGAATTAAACCTAAGAAATTTCAACTAATCTAGCATTAACACAAATTAACAACTTTGCATTTAAAAATGCACATCCAAAATTCATAAGAACCATTAAAATCTAAAAATATGACCCAAAAAATGAGAGAGAAACCATTATACCATTTCACACAAGTAAATGTGGACAAACTTTACAAAACTCCTTGATTTTTATTAATTTTCTCAAAAGTTATAAAATAGTTTTGGCTCTAAAAAACTCTCTCCCCCTTTTTTACAAAAGACAATGACTTTTCAAATAGATAATTCATGAGGTATTTTCAATTAGTCATGTCAAGTATTAAGGACAATTGTCCTTTTATAATTCTTTAAGAACCTTTTTTTAGACATTATAAAATGACTAACATATAGGAAGTGTGATTTAAAATTTCACACACCTTTACAAAAAGAATATTCTATTTTGAAAAATATGCAATGTCTCTATACAATAGAATATCCTAAGTCAACTGGCTTGACTTTGAGACCCTTGTAGTGATGTAGTCTTCTACCTTCCCTAAAAGACCTTATTTCTATAATGTTGTTCATTAAACAACTAGATATCAATGATATCTTTCATGAACAATTCCTTTTCTTAATCTTCTAGGCCCTTAAGATCCCTCTCAACCCTTTCCAAAGCTTGTTTGATTCTCCTAGCATCTCTTATATTTTCCTTTTATCTTCTTGTTATCATCCCCTATTTTCCTTTGTCCTTGATTCATCACCTCCTACATGAACTGTATAGTTATGTGTTTGAACTCTTCATCGATTATTAGGCCCAAAGGACTAAGTGTGGTTGGATCTTTGATCAAGATGTCTAAAATGTGTAATATCTTTCCCTCTTGTTTTTTGAAGTCCTTATAAATGTCTTCCATCTACTTCGACCATCTACTCAGGGCCTTGACCTTATCAATTAATATATCTATAGCCATATTAAGGTGGGCTAGGCTGACTATCTTGAATTTAGGGATTTGATTTTTAGTCAAGACTTTAATCAAATATTTTTCCTGGTAGATCAAATATTTCCATTGGCCAATTTATCCTATATCCATGGTGCTTTGTTTATTCACTGCCTCTTATCTATTTTTGACTAACTTTAAAGAATTTAACAAATCATCCATGTTTTATTTAAATTACCTGAATCTGTCTTCTTGGATTGATAAGATGGCTTATTCTTTCAAATTATTATTCTACTACAAGATGCCCTTGATCATTGTTTGAAATTGATTTGACTGAGCTTGATCCATTTCAAGAACATTTTTTTCAAATATTGGGTCTTTGATAGGCTTTTTTCCTCCAACTATATTTAATCAAACAAAAGGTTCCACTTTTTAGAAAGTGAACTCTTCACCAACCATGGATTTCTTCTTAGTTACCCTCTACAAACTAGCAGTTGTTGGGTAAAATTTAACACCAATTAAGGATTAGGTCACTTATGGTTTAGGGTTCTCCATATATTTTCCACTTGGCTCTCCTAGAGCATCCATTATTTTCTCTCCTCCTTTACAAATCCAGGATCCATGGCTTGACCTCTTGATGCATTGGGATATTAATGCCCTTCATCATGGCCTAATAACGTTGCATAGTATGTATTTTATACAACTTACCATAGATGAACCATTTTGGAATGACAAGTCTATAAATCAAGTTCTCTTCACTAAATAGGTTGACTTCACTCAAAGGATGGATGAAAGCCACTTTAGGCTTCTTAGTCTTTACTGTGACCATTGCTAACTCAACCTTTCTTTTAGGGGTATCTATAGGAACCAGGTAAAATTTTTTTCCCCTTTCTTCCTATGTTTCCTCCATTTATTCATCTTCAAAGTCATAGGATAATGATAGTATTTTTATGGAATCTTCAATGGTCTCCCTAGAGTATAATGCTACCGTGTGAATTTCTTTAACTAGTGATATTTATTCCTTAACCTAGGTTAAAGATGATGTTATCTCATTAGGCCTCCTTTTTACTAGTATTTTCCCAATTTATACCTCAATCTTAGGCTATACTTATGATTGGGATGGAGGAGGTTTGTAACGTAAACTATCTAAAAAGTGATATTGTCTTGAACCTAATTGCCATATGTCATCACTTCCCTTTTGTTCACTCATTATCCTAGATTTTGGAATGATGTTGTATCTCTTCAATCTACCCATGACCTTAGAGAATGAATATGCATTTATTTATATTGCATCATAAGGGCCAAGTTGGTGCTCATTAGACACATTTATTCCTTTGACCTTCAAGTGTCCTTTAACCCTATCATGAGGATCCCACTGCCTTAGCTCATCCAATTACAAATTGAAAGATGTCTTGTGTCTAGATGTTGATTCAATATTTTCCACTATTTGAATATGGTCCTCCTAATATTAATTGGGAGGTTGTGGAGGATCCCTTTCTTCTTTATTCTATTGGAGTTGTTGCCATAATCTAGATAATGCAAGTGCAATGGAGACATGATCACAAAAGATGAAGCAAGTGCACACCACATAGATGCTAAAGCAATTTGAAAATAACACAAGAAGATAAATTGCACAAGAAAAAATAGAAAAAACCAAAATTTGATTAACCTGAGATGGCCAAAGTGAGGAATACATATAGGAGAGTACGTAAGAAACTCCTCCACAAAAGGTGGACAAGGCACCCCAAGAGTAGACTGTAACTCCTCCATGAAAGGCGGTGACAAAGTGTTAAGAATAGAGAAGTAACTCCCATTAAGGGAGTTACTTATGAAATTCTTATGACACCTATGACACATCTATGACACACACCTCCACATAATCTAGCCTATCCCACAAATGTAGGAAAACTCTATGTATGCACAAGAAATACGGTTTCCCTAATTAAAAAATAGGGAAAAATAAAAACCTACACTAATACCCCCCATAAGTGTAGCTTAGGTGGATAGTGTGGAAATATAAAATGGGTCCTGACAACTAGGCCTGATGAGGTACCCGTGTACAAATACAATCTCCCATAAGATAGAGAAAAGGAGAAAACCTGTAGGAAAAAACTCTCCCACAAAAGAGAGACATAAAAGAAAGAAGAGGCTAATGGGCCCCCTTGAAGATGATGTTGTTGCAGATGTAGATCACACCCCAAGAAGAGCTCATAGATGAATGAACTTGCTCTCAGTGAAAGGTTTGGTGAAGATGTCTACAACCTACTCTGAAGACTGGCAAAATATCAAGTCAATGACCTGACTATGAATAAGCTCCTGAATGAAATGCATGTGAATCTCTATGTGCTTGGTCCGCTAGTGCTGAACTAGATTCCTACAAATCTGAATGGTACTCTGGTTGTCATAATAAATGATGATGGGCTACCTAATAGGAATGCCAAACTCAAAAAGAATCCCCTGAAGCCAATAGCCTCAATAGCTGCATTAACAGATCCCCTGTACTCTGCCTCTATGGATGACATAACAATATCATTCTACTTCTTGCTAGACCAACTAATAAGACCAAAACCTAGAGAGAAACTATAACCAAAAGTGGACTTGTGAGTTTGTGAATCGCCAGCCCAGTCTGACTCTATATATCCAACCAAGTCAACCTCTATGCCAAATTTGTAATGAATCATGTGTCTATGTGAACCCTGTATGTATTGAAAGATCCTCTTAGCTACTTTCCAATATAGCTCATGAGGTTCCTGCATGAATCTAGAGACAATTTCCACTATATATGATATGTCAGGCCTAGTGTGAGTGAAGTAGATGAGACTACTAACAAGTTGTCGATATCGAGTGGCATCAACCAATGGTGAAGAACAATCAATCTCAAGCTTGAATCTTGATAGAAAGGGAGTCAAAGATGGCTTGTAATCAACCATGTGAAATTGAGCCAATAAGTCAAGAGCATACTTGGGTTGTGCAAGAGAAATCCCTGAATCTGACTGTGAGATCTTGATGCCAAGGAAGTAGTGCAACAAACATAAGTATGTCATGTCAAATCTATCCTGAAGAGATGCCTTCACCACTACAATAACTGATGAAGAACTCTTGGTGATCAAAAGGTCATCAACATATAGAACAAAAATCAAGAGCGAATCATCCTGTCGTAAGAAGTAGACATTGGGATCAAAATGGCACCTAGTGAAACCTGCTATGAGAAGGAAGGAATCCATCTTAACATACCAAGCTCGAGGGGCCTATTTGAGGCCATAGATAGATTTCCTAAGTCTGCATACTAAGGAAGAATCATGAACAAATCCTGGCAGCTGTTCCATGTAGATCTCCTCCTCTAGGTCTCCATGAAGAAAGGCACTCTTCACATCTATTTGATGCACATCCCAACTATGTGCTATGGAAATAGCCAAGGTGAGTCAAATAAAAGTCATCTTTGTAATGGGTGAAAATTTCTCTAAGTAGTCAATGCCTACCACCTATGAGAAACCCTTAGCAACCAATCATGCCTTGTACTTATCAACCAACCCATCTACTGTAAACTTGGTCTGATATATCCACCTACATCAAACCATCTTTCTTCCCTTAGGAAGTCAAGTCAAGTCCCAAGTGTGATTTTTGATTAAAGAAGAATATTCTTGCTCTATAGCACTATCCTACTCAGGTACCCCTGATGCCTCTTGAAAAGTCTATGGATCTAAAACTATAGCAAAAAAGGTATGTGGATCTCTCTAGAAATCCCCCCTAGTATGTCTATCATCTATAGGATCTTTTGCCCAAGTGCCAGCACTCTCAAGTGTCTATCTAGCCCAAAGTGGCCCAGAAGTGGGTGAGTCAAGTGCTAACTCCTCATCCACTGACTAACTAGAGGTGTATGACTCTGCATCATTGTCCTCACTGTCTAAACTCAAAGAAGAAGAAGATGTCTCTAGCTTAAGAACCTGTTGTGGCTGATCTAAATCTGATGAGGAATCATCATGAAGAAGTAGATTTGAGGAGGGAGAAGAACTGTCAAGTATTGAGTCTCTAGGATTCTCCTAAAAATAGACACTTCTCTTGATGAACAACTCATGTGTGACTGAATCTAGAAGGTGATATCCCTTAATACCATCCGAATATCCTACAAAGATGTAAAGCTTGGACTGATGTTCCATAGCTTTGCATTTCTTCTTCAGAATGTAGGCCATGGTTGGGGATACAAAAACTCTAAGGTGTTCAACATCAGGTTTCCTTTTATGCTAAGCTTCAAAGGGTGTTATCCCTTTCAAAGCTTTTTGAGGAACCCTATTTTGAATGTAGCAAGCACAATTGATTGGCTTTGGCCCAATACTGTGGTGCTAAGGATTTAGAGTGAATCATATAGCTACCCATCTCTTTCAAGAACCTATTTTTTCATTCTTTAACCCCATTTTGTGAAGAACTATAAGTGACTATGTGTTACAAATCAATCCCCTCTATGGTGTAAAACTACTCAAACCTGATGCTGACATACTCCCCTCCATTATCAGTTCAAAGAACCTTGATGGATTTTTCACTCTATTTCTCAACAAGAGCCTTGAAGTCTAGAAAATTTTTAAACATTTCAGACTTTTGTTTGAGAAAATACATCCAAGTGTACCTAGGGACATCATTAATGAAAGTGAGGATGTACTTGGCCCTTGTGAAAGATGGTTTGGGAAGGGGTCCCGATACATCACTGTGGACTAATTCCAAAGGTTGTGAAGCCCTCCAAGCTTTGCCTTTGTCAAATTTTGCTTCAGGATGCTTCCCAAGGGAACACCCCTCACAAAGTCCTTTTGAGAATTGGACGTGAGGCAAGCCAATTACCATGTCATGTTTACAAAGTTGCTCAAGGTAGCGGTAGTTAAGGTGGCCAAACTGCTCATGCCACAATTTGCTAACTCCATCTGAATGAGTCAGCAATGCTATTGGAGAAGAATTTAATGCAAAATGTGAGAAGGTGTATAACCTTTCTTGGTGATCTACCCTACCCACTACCACTGTAGTATCACTATGTAACTCCCTGATAGCCACTGAATCTGGTGAAAACTCAACTCTCATGCCCTGACCAATGTGAGTGATTTGGTACACTGATAAGAGATTGTTTGAAAGAGAAGGAACACTTAGAACATTATTGAATATTCTTTCTTCCATTTCAACTGACCCTCTCCCTACAATGGAAACTAAGTTTCATCACCCAAACTAATAGAAGTCATGCTACAAGGCTCTAAAGATGAAAACTCAACTAGTAGAATCTTGGGTAGATGAATTCTTCTTGATGGACTCATGAACACCTATGTTGTTCTTCTTTAGAAGATGAGTTAGGTGATCTATTTGTTTCTTCATGCATTTGTGTTCATCATGCCCTATCTTTTTACAATAGTTACACTTAACCTTCTCTTTCTTAGGTTTAGCATTGGAGGATGAAGACTCAATGTTGTTTTTGGCAGGATTGTTGTTTTCTTTCTTCTCTTGGTCTTTGTTCTTTTTCTTCTTCTCCTTTATTGAAGTCTTATCATTACCATTTCTAGATATCAAGGCTTGGGGTTGAGTAGACTTCATTTTTCCCATTTGAATTATCTTATCTTGCTCCCTAGTCAAGTCGGCAATGAATGAATCCAAAGAAGGTATTTTCCATGTAGTGCTAAGGGCACTTTTTGTGGCATGGAAAGTGGAGACAAAGACTGAATAACTTGGACCTAACTTTGTGACAATAGAAAGTATGAGTTGATCATCTTTCTTCTCTATCCCAAATTCTTTCAATTGCAATATAAGGGACTTAAACTTAGTGAAGAAGTCGTGTAAGGTGTCAAAGTTGCTAGGACTTAGACTTATGAGTTTGTTTTCGAGCTCATGACCTCTCATCTCATCAAGCTTCCCAAATAAGTTTTCTAAGGTGTCCCATATGTCATTATGATTTTAGGAGGATTCTAGATGGAAGAGAAGTTCTGGAGACATAGACAAGCTCAGTAATCCATAGGCTTCATCACTATGATTGTACCACTTGACCTTTTCAGCATCAATGTTGGTTCTACTTCAATACCCATGGTGATCCTATACAACCCTTTACTTCTAAGAATGATTGACATTTTAACCTTATATTCATGATAGTTGAAGGGTGTTCGGGGTCTAAGTTGAAAATAATCCATTTTTAGCTGAATTTAGGTGAAGTTGTGTTGATTGCAAGTTGTGAAATTATGTAGAAAGGAGAATGAAAGTAAAGATTTGCAATTTGTGAAAAGAAATCACACCCCCCAAAATATTGATCCCCCTAAAATATGTAATTTCATGCTCAAAATATATTATACTTAGATGATAATGTGTCTTAGAGCAATCAGTGCAAGACTAAAGCAAACAGGACGTCGGACTCAGCCGAAAATGCGTCCTGAGAGACCCAAATTTTTTGCACTTTATAAACTAGTGCATTTTTGACAAATAAAAATCCTATGCTATGGATAATTTAATTACAAACACTTTTTCAAAAAATGGCACCCAAATTTGAGCTACCGTTTGCAAGATATTGAAGGTTCAATTTTTCTGTAAACTAGTGTTTTTGTAAAAAAAGCACTAAAACATTAAAAAAATGCCTATTTTGAGAGAGAAAGTGGCCTTCCAACCACTCATTGGATTTGGCATAGAATGAGGAATCCAAAAGAGGTTTGTGTGAGGGGGAATTAGCCTCTCACCAACTCAGGCCTCACCCTTCGTCTTCGACAGGCGAAGATACAAGTTTTAAATGAAAACCCTCAAATTATAAAACTATCTAAAAAATTAAGTATTCAGTCAAATTGACTAATTTTTGTTTTACAAGTCAATTTTTAAATAAAAATGATGAAGCATAGATAGAATGAAGGATTTCCAAGTGTCCAAGGGGTGCCACATGGGATGCCAAGGAAGGGGCACCAAAATAGCATAGTTTAGAATTTCACTCAAAAAAGACAAAAAAATAAATGTAGACATGTGCTGGACGTCATACGGCCTACTTGCCACCTTGCTGGGCAGAGAAAATAAGTTGGAAGGATTGCCTGAGGCATATCAAAACTAAAGGTGCCTTGTTGGAAGGAGTGTGGTGCAAGGTTGACTGATGACCAGAAGTGCATGGGTTTACAAGCCAAAAGAATAACAACAAAAGTTGGGATGTCATACGACTGTGGTCATCTGTTGGAGAGTGCAGACTACTGTTGCTCCTTAGCATGGATTGAATGCTACTCCTCCCTCTGCTACTCCACACAACAATGGTGCCCAAGCTAACTGCTGAACCAACCCCTAAAGTGAAGACAACCAAGACACCCAAAGGCCAAGGATTCCCAAGAAAATAAAACCAAAAATGATATATATATATATATATATATATATATATATATATATATATATATATATATATATATATATATAATTTTAGATTAGATCTAGAAAAAAAAAGAACTTCACTCCTCTTGATTTCAAAATAAACTAAAAGCATAACCAAACACACGATTACCGTTCTTGCTCTAATACCATATCGGAGTTGTTGCCAGAATCTAGATAATGCGAGTGCAATGGAGATGTGATCACATGAGATGAAGCAAGTGCACACCACATAGATGCTAAAGCAATTTGAAAATAACACAAGAAGATAAATTGCATAAGACAAAATGGAGAAAACTAAAATCTGATTAACCTAAGATGGCCAAAGTGAGGAATACATATAGGAGAGTACGTAACTCCTCCACAAAAGGTGGACAAGGCACCCCAAGAGTAGATTGTAACTCCTCCATGAAAGGTGGTGACAAGGTGCTAATAATAGATAAGTAACTCCCATTAAGGGAGTTACTTATGACATTCTTATGACACCTATGACACATCTATGATACACACCTCCACATAAGCTAGCCTATCCCACAAATGTAGGAAAACTCCATGTATGCACAAGAAGTACAATTTCCCTAATTAAAAATAGGGAAAAATAAAAACCTACACTAGTATATTCTTCACAAACCATCTATTCCATGGAATAATTGATATGCTACCTTCTACTCTGATAGATTATTGGGAACATGGATGGGTAGCCTGAGGGCTGACCTTGAATTCCTTCAATTATAATGATGGTACAATTTGGGTATAACCATATGTCTCTCATGGACTGAATTGTATTTTTTATTAAGGGATTTATTATTGACATTAGACTCCCAATGATGGCCTCAATTGGGGATGGATAAACATAGTCACAAATGAAATGGATGTGGTCCCTATACTTAAATATATGTAACTTGGAGTAATATTGTGAGATAGTTTATGTGTTATCATGTGACCATTCCCTAAGGTTGGGAATCTTGGTTGTGGTAAGAAGGGCACCCAAAAGGTATGACATCATGTGGAATTGGTTCTTACTCTTTTTTTAATAGAAAAAACTATCTACTCAAATAGGTGTTGATTACTTCACCAAGAGGAGGGGTGAGTTGTTTATCAACCATAAAATGGACTAAGGCCACCCAAATTATATCTACATATGTAGTGGTTGAGTTCCCACATAGTTTGTTCATCAATGTCATGATCATTCTTATTTTAGGTCTAAATAAACCAATGGGGATGTTATTATTGAAGTTAGAAAATAGTTGGTTTTTAAAATACAATCAAAGGAAAGGATTCTCTTCAAATCATTATCCTTGGCCAAATTATTGATTGTGGTCATGTCTACATGGGGCTTAGGCAATTTTTAATAATTTTAAAAATATATGGGAGAGATGTAATCAATCTTCCTGAAACTAAGTTCAAAAACAATCATGCTTTTATCTATTTTTCCATTCTTACAAATAGGAGAGAGAATTTATATATAGTACAGTACCTCAACTTTTATTTTAGCATAATGGAGACCCATCATTTGAATGGAAATTATGTCATATTAGAACATACTTGCAGACATGTTCTTATCCTCTTCTCTTATGATGGGTTGTTGGTTCTCAATGGTCCAAAACAAGCTCGACCAATTATTGTCCCCAGTGTTCAAAGCAGTGGCATCAAACTTTGTATCTTTAAAGATTATCCCTTCTACATCCAATGTCAAATAAAGCTCCACATCTTCCCTTGAAACACCTTTCTAAGCTACCATGGTTGTGAATTTATCTAAGTTACTCAGTAGTGGTCTGTAATTCAATTCTAGATTAAATTATCCTTTCCCAAATGACAGCCCAATCTTCCTTGGTTTGATTATAATGAGCACAGGGTCAAATTTGGGTTTTTTTACTTGTTAGGGATTTATTAAAGGTTTTTATGGTGCTTTAGTGGAGTTAATTATTTGAACTTATGTGAGCTTCATGACTTAGATTGTGTTTATATCTTTGTATTTTTACCTTTGATTTTTTGAGCCCACAAGATATTCAACTTGGCATATTATGCTTATGTGGATCTAATGTGGCATCACCATGACATCCTACTCATTAATATTTAAAATATGATCATTTGTCACTTTTGGAAATGTGTTAATATTTTATTTGTTATAGAAATTTCTTAAAATTCTACCCTGACTCACACTATTGGATCTATTTGTTCGGATCAATGTGGTTAATTGATCTCAATCTAAAAAATTGAATGTCATTAGCTATTTTTTATATTCCCCATAGTTGTGACACTTATTACTTATGTATTCATATTGATATTTGATGATATGTTAACAATGATCTCACACCATCAGATCATATTTGTCCAAATTAATGTACTCCATTTATATTGGATGATTGGATCATGTTCTTTTGTTCCACTGACCATCGATCATAATGTGTATGTGAGGCCATGTACCATTGATCTAGGAAATATGTTCAAGTTTTAATTTATGAACCATGGTTATGCCATTTGTCATTTTTACATTCACTCATTGGGCCTTGACTTTTAAACCTTATCTATGCATCATTAGATCTTGTCTGACCATATTAATGCATTCTATTAGATCTCAATCTGAAGAGTGAAAAACATGACAAAGTCTTAGGTTAAAAATTAAGCTAAGTCCATGGCACAAATAATTGTTCTTGTGTAAACTATTCTTGAGAAAATTTGAATTTAATTCAAAAGGGATCTAGGTTAAAACATTAGACTAAGGTTTTAACAAGAATTAAAATAGATTAAATTAATATTTGATAGACCAAATTCTATTAAAAGATTAATTTAACATTAAAATACAAAACCCTCAGCATGTTCATTTCCAAATGAGATTATATTGAACCTACAATACATAAACATAGACAACAATCATTAGAAAAATTAGAAGGAGAAAAACCATGATCACTTGAAAACATGCTAATTAATATAACTAAGTGCTAGGTGTGAATGATGTTTAAATAAAAAATAATGTGAAAAAATGTTATTGGTACTCTAATCAAGTGATTTTTCAACTTTAAGGTACAAATTTGTACATTTTGAAACAAGGGTCCTCATTTTTAATAAATGTGGGTATGTTGACCTCAATAAATAGTTAATTCTAGAGAAAACATAGAAATATGTTAAAATTTAGAGACTTTGGTTTATACTAATAATTATGCTAATTATTCCACTTGATCATGCACCATTATTAAGATCAATTCATGGTTAGTACAATTATTTCACATGTAGAATTAGGATCAAACATCAAAACATAGGCATGTTATATGTGTGATTTTATTGCACTTACTAATTACCATAGGATTTAGAGAACATCTTCTAGACACATGACCTTAACCATTAACATTGAATTACAATATATTTAGAAGTTAATTAAGGATCATGCTTTAACTCAAAGAAGGCTTGGGAATTGTTCTACTCTCAGCTAGGCATCCATATCCCTGATTGAGATAGATTTGGCTCCACTCAAGACCTTGATCTACTTCCAACTAGGCATCCATAGCCCTAGTCAAGATTACTAGAATCACCTTTACTTAGAAATACTTTTTTTTAAATTTTTTCAATAAGGGTCTTATTTTTGTATTTTCTAATGTATTTTGACCTTTTAGAAAGGTTGGGAACTAGATTAGCAAGGTTTTAGGATTTGGTCAAATATTTGGTCTTCAAATAATCATCCTTGGTTGTAAACTTTGTTATAGGCAATTAATTTTTTTAAAGTGCAAACATTACTATATCCTAATCATCCAATATTTCAACCTATATGTGCAATCCTTCTTAGAACCTATCTTAGATTAGAAAAAATCTTACAATCTCAAGTAAAAATTAACCTACTTATTATTCCTTACCAATTTCTCCAAACTATAACTCTAGACTTAGATTTCAATAATCCATGATCAACCCATGCTAAAGAGACATACCTACATTCCTAAATTTTAGGGTTCCTCTTAAGCATCTAAATGTATTTTGAGATGAGGACTATCTTAAAGAAGACTTATTTAAAGCAAGGAACAAAGAAGAGAAAGGGAAACACACCAAACATAAAGCAAACAAACTGAAAGTAAAGGAAACAAGCAAATAAACATATAAAAACACTATGTAGAATCAAGGTATATAAAGGAAACAAAAAAAAATAAACTAAATTAGAGACTACCTACACTAACTCTAACTAGTCTTACAGTTCATCCCATAAATACTTTAGGTGGGATAGTAGATAAATAGTGCTTGATGTATTTCCCATTGATAGGTAATGTGAATTTTACCCTTTGTAAATTTTTAGTTTGAAGGTGTTGTACCCTAAGATCTTAGAAATATGATATGGGCCAATTCACAAGGGAGTGAACCTCCTATGTTTTCCTTTTGGTTTTGAGGATTTATCCTAAAGAAGATGCAAGGGAGTGAATTTCTTATGTTTTCCTTTTGGTTCTAAGGATTTATCCCAAAGAACTATGTCTCCTTATATAAACACCTTTATCTTTAAACATTTATCAAACCACCTATTCACTATGGTTTGATGCCTACTAAAATTAGAAAAAGATTCCTCTCTTGCATCCTCCATCTGTATGATGTCAAATATCTTTGAAGTTACAAATTCTTAATCCTCCTCTATGTACTCTTGCATAAACTTGTAGGTTGACAACTTGAGTGTTATGGGAAATATAGGTTCTTGACCATATACCAAAAATAATGATGATGCCTTAAGATCTTACTTGACTCTAGTTATAACTACCCAAATGGAATATTTAAGTATCGTGTGCCATGTCCTTGGTTTATTATCTAAAAAAATATTTATGGCTTCCATCAAGTTCTTATTTGTTGATTTTAACACTTTGTTACCTTGAGGGTAATGGTTTGATGAGAATTTGAGAATAATATTGTTAGAATATACCCACTTAGTCATCTCAATGGATATAAAAGTAGACCTATTATCATAGACTAGAGATATTGGTGTGCCAAACCTTGTGCATATATTATCCTCTAATAATTTGATCACCTATTTATTCCTACACTACTTGGTTACTGCTACCTTAGTCCATATTGTGAAGTAGTTTTCAATATTTATAACATACATGTGATCATATAATGAAATTGGGTTGATGATCCCCACAAAATCCAATCCCAATTGGGTAAAAGGATTATTAATCATCACTATTTTAAATGGCATGGCTGTTTTGGGCTATTTAGTGTTGAAGATTTGACATGAATGACACTCTACATGTTTGTGAGCATCCTTAAAGATAGTAGGCTAGTAATACCTAGCTAGAAGGATCTTATGGGTTATGGTTATTTGAGATGGATGTCCACTTATAATTTTTTCATGAAAGGTGCTCAAGATCTTAGTTGCTTATTTCTTGGACACACATCTTAGGTAAATGCCTTCAATGTTCCTCCTATACAACACTCTATTTTTAATTAGGAAATGGGCTACCTTGAGCCTTAAATCTCTCTTTTTCTCTCTACTTAACCCTGTAGCATAATAGCCATTGATTAGAAAATGAAAAATAGGATCATAACAATCATTAGATTGAAAGTTTTGTTAGTCAACCTACATAACACTTAGTTTGGGATTAGTATTATCAATTAACTAAATTAAAACTTGGCATTTGACCAACTTGTTAGTCTTCATCTCTAGATCATATTATTGAAGGACAAACATCCACTTACCTCTCCTTTCTCCAAGTTCACATTGACTCAACATTAGATTAGTGTCAAGGTCTAGCAGAATTGCATGCATTTTATTTCTAAGGATATAGTATCTAAATTTCTTTACTACCTTGACTAAAAAAATGATTGTTTTTTAATCAAATAATAGTTCAACTCAAAATTTTTAAGGTTAATAATAATGAAAGTAATGGGTGTTCACACTCATCTATCTTATGATTTAGAACAACAATTATTATATGATTAGTGGCAAAGGAATAAAGATAGAAATCTTTAGTGAAATCTAGACTTATCAGTATATGAGCTTGTCCAATTGCATATTTAATGTCCTTGAAATCTTTCTTGGTCTCCTCATTCCATGTGATCTTGACATATTTCTTCAACATGTCATTCAATGGCTTTAGAATGTCTATAAAACAAGAAATGAACTTTCTTACAAAGTTGATTTTACCAAAGAAAGACTTCAATTCCTTCATATTATTAGGTGGTTATATCTTTGATATTACATTTACTCTATCAAGGTCTATAGATATCCCCTCTTTGGTTATGACACGTCTTAATAGCTTTCCCTTAGAAAAAATATGATTTTTTGGGATTGAGGGATATTTCCTACCTTTTACACCTTTTAAATACCTGTTGTAAGTCTATAATGTGATCATCCCTATTTTAAGAAAAGACAGTCAGGTCATCCATGTATATATTAATGCACTTACCTAAGAGGCCTTAGAATGTATGATCCATAGTTATTTGAAAGGTTTCAACTATATTGATCAATCTAAAATGCATTATTTTATAGGAAAAAGTTCCCCACTTAGTACTAAATGTAGTCTTCATCCTATCTTCCTTATTCACTAGCACTTGATTATACCCTAAAACTCCATTAATAAAGGACATCATAACAGAACCATAAACAATTTGGATAATTTGGTCAAGAGAAGGTAGTGGATAATTATCATTTTTAGATACTCTATTTAGATTTATAAAGTCAATGCACAATCTAATTTCACCATTTTTTCCTGGCTGGTACTAAGTTAGCTATCCAAGTGGAGTGTCTAATGGGAAATATTATCTTAGTATCTAGTAAATTCTTGACTTATTTATATATCTTTGGTTTTAAGATATGGTTGACTATCCTTTGTTTTTATTGAAAGGGTTTGTAGGCTTATTTTAATGATATGGTGTGGGTTATGACTCTAGGATCAAAGACCTTTAAGTCATCATAGGACCATGCTATTACATCTTTATACCTGGTCAACAGATCTTTAGCTTTCTTGGTTTCAATGATTGTACAAGTTGTACCAATGTTCACTAGTTGAGGTTGACCTTGGGAACCTAGGTCAATTACATTGTAATCCTTCCCATGTACTTTGGGAATCTTGACAGCCTTAGCTAGTTTGTCTAAATAAAATAGTCTCTCTAAGGAAATAATTATTTTTGGAATCTTATTATCATTTAGCTAAATGATCTTGTTATCAATCTTGCCTTCAACTTTATCATCATTAAGGATATTCTCATTGAATTCATCAATGATGTGAGCCTCAAATACTCCTGAGCTAGTCATGAAGTCTATGGTCTACTAATCATAACTAAATATTTGTAAGTGGTTGACATTATCTGGCACTGAGGGACATAAGACTAATTCAATGGTAAGGATTTATAACTTGGAACCTTGATTAGGCATAAGATTGGCTATAGCTGAAGCAAGTTCATTAGTAACCTAGTTTTATTTCTTAAAAATTGACACAATGTTGAAAGCATCAAAACATTCAATTAAGTCCCACACTCTAAATTTATACTTCTTAAGGTAGGACAACTTGCATTGATATCTACTTTTGACCTAATTAACTACTAATTCTGAATCACCAAAAACTAATAGTTCTTTGACCTTCTGTTTGATTCCAAATTATAATCTAAGAATAATTGATTCATACTCAACCAAATTATTGGTGCATGGGAAATGAAGTTTTTAATATGCATTGTATTCCTTCCCAATGGGATTGATTAATAGCACTCCTACTCCAGAACCCAATTTACATCTAGCACCCTCAAAATACAACTTCCATAATCTAGGCATATCATGAGAAGTTTTATAATTACATACCTTTGGGGTGTCAAGAGTGTAAAAACCTAGATCTGAGTTAACCATGTTGACCCTCTCATTAGTTATATCATACTTGGTGATCATATGCTTCATCTTGGTCTCCCTATCTATCATGATCTGATTAGGAAATCCTTTCTAGGGTAACCAAATGTGTGAACAATTAGTATACATATTATCATTCAATGATATAGTCCAATCTCTACTTAGTAGCATTTTATATGCATCAGGGATATCCACCACTTGGATGTCAATGAGCTATTATATCTTTGGTTTAGAATCAATTTGCATGTGAACATTTAACAATTTACCAATTACTTTGACTCTTAATTTATATAATTGAGTTACAACCCTGTTAGATTTAATTGGAGTCAAACCTAACTTTAAAAAATACCTTTAGGCATAATATTTGTAGATGCACCAGATTCTAAAAAGTAATTATGTAAATTTTTTCCAAAGATTCTAACTATAAGTAAGAAAGGTGAAACATTTACCTTACTTTTGTGTATTGAAAAATTAGAATTCATAGACTTTTGAGACTTATCATGATTCTTAGACAAAGACTCAAACAAAAAATATCATTGCTCAGTAATCTGAGTCAATTCATGCAAAGTAATGTTATCCTTGATATTTTTCATGTCCTTCACTATATTATATCTAGTCCTATTGAAATAATTAGATGTATCAATAATATTTTTGGAAGTACTCCCCTTAGGAAGCTCTGGATTGTTGTCTAATATGGTATCAAGAGGAGTGCCAAAGTTCTTTGGTGGAGTTGAGGTAGTCAAATGTCTTTTTTCTCCCTATTCCTCATAGGATAGGTCTTCTTTAGATATTATTGAAAAGTTTTGATCTTTTTAATAATATCCTCAAGCTCATTCTCTTCTTGAAATGGGAACTCAAATGTCTCCACCATGAGATTTGAATCATAAGAATTAGATGACCTTGAAGAACTTCAGGTACCTAAGCCATTATGTTTATTAGGGACAACTTCAAAAGTATCTAATTCTTATTAAAAAGATTAAAAAGCATTGCAAAATTCTAGATAATTTAATTAACCATGCTTTGAAGTATAATTACCTCTAAAATAATCAGGTAAAGCTACATCACCAATATTTATGTCAAGAACATAATTATTAGTAGATGACTCATGGATTTGGTTATTATTATTTGGGAATCTATTTACAAGCCTATTAAACCTTTGGAAAGAGAAGTTCCTATTATAACTTTCCCCAATATTTCCAACTTGATTTTGCAACTAAAGAAAGTTAGTACTTAGATATTGAACCATCTTTATGATAAAGTCATTCTCATTCTTGGGCACTTTAGAATTATAAACTTAAGTATTGTTATTGGTTGCAAGCATAAAATCTCTCTGGTCTTATGGATGAGATCCACTTACAACATTTTTCACGAATCCTAGGTTTTGGCTAGGATGTGCATGATCCAAAGGTAATTTGTTTAGAACTAGAATTTGATGTAAGGAAGGCATATTTTGATTGGAATTGGGAATGACATTAAGAATAGATAAATTTAGATTAATGTTGGGAATAGTGTATGCCATTTGGCCTTGAGGTTGTATCTGATCATTAATGATCACAACCTTAGCACAAGTTAAGAATAGTGTATTAATGACATGAAAAGATATTTTGAGAAACATAGAAGTCATGGGATTTAAGGCATCCTTGTAAATATCTAAGGCTAAATCCTCATCAAGTCTATAAAGAGCTATAGATTTGGTATATTTTTTCTAGAATCTGGCATTAAAAGATATTATGTGCTCATTTGAATCTCTTTTGACTATGGTAAACTATTGGTAAAGGACACAAGGATGGATGATTTTTCCAAATTGATTAATAAAGTAATTATTAAAATCATTTTAATTGGTTATGTAGTTTTTAGGAAGACTAAGGAACAATTTATATATAACATCTTTAAAATTAAAAGGGAACAATCTGCATGCTATATCTTCATGAATCACATTCAATAGTCTTAACTTTGAAAAATTTAATATGTTCTTCAATAGTTATAAAACCACTAGGACTAAAAGTAATCTTACACTTTTTAGGATTAGGAGGAAGGTAATGTACCACACTTAGAACATTGATTGAAGAACCACCCAACCAAGCCATACATTGATAGGGATTAAACATAGGAGTACCCTTAATTGGTGAAGTTGGTTTATATTTTGAAATTCTATGCTTACCTTTGTCTCACCTAGATCTATTATGAAATTATAATGAAAGAAAAGGAACCCTTTTATCTAAACATGACCTGGTCCTTATCCTTAGCAATTCCATCTTGAAATCTTTGAAACATGTTTGAAATATGATGTGTAAATCTTATCTTTGCAAATAACAATGATCAAACTTGTACATTAAGAAATTTTTGCACAAAAATGCATAAAGAATGACAAAGGACATGAATATTTAACTATAAAAGATTAAATATATGTCCAAACATGTAAGTATGAATAATATTTACATGTTTCAAGCTCAGATAAACTCAAATTTTTAAAGATCCTATCAATATTTGAATAAAACTAATATTACTAACCTTAAATGCCTGAAATTCATAGTTCTCAAGCTATTTTTATTACAATAACTCATATGTCTTCAAATATTATCTATTTTTGTTTGAATAAGCATAAAGACTAGTTTGAAACCACTAAGATCAATGATTTTTACATAAACATGTTAAAATAAGCACACATGCAAAGAATACATCAATCTTTAAACATAATTCACTAAAATTAGCAAAGATGTTGTAAATTATCAAAGATTTAACTAAGTCCCTCCTTCTAGCACCAGTGAAATGCATTCCTTGTTAGCACTTGAAAGTGTATCACAAGTGGTTCTTAGTGTTTAAGAAACACTACTCATTTATTAATCTAGAGAATCTAATGCATGAGTTGTAGGTTGTCATAATTTTCTATCTTTAGTGGAATAGAGGTAGAACAAGTGAATATTTCACAAATTTATATCAATTAGTGGTTGGGAGCCACCATGGCTCAGTAGTTGATCTTTGATTTTTAAGATGATCTATGTTATTTAAAGTGAATTATGATTGAGCTTAAGTTTAAAGCTAAACTAAGATTAATATTCATAATAAAGATAAACTAAGGTGGATTGATTAAGAAAGGAGTGAAAGGAAGGGTAGGGTAGAAAAAAGAGGTGTTTTTACTCTTTATTTCAAACATTATGACAAAGTTCCAATTTCATATAAACATGCATTTAACCAATGTGTAATATGAAGTAGCATAAGCTCAAATCCTATCACACACTAGACAAACATCTAAGGAAGGTATGAAAAGATGCAGATAAGAATAGGATTTATTTTAAGAATTTCACCCTTATAAGAAAATAATATTAGCCCATAGGCAAGAAGAGAAAATAAAGTAAATTAAACTTAATAACTTTCAACTAATCTATACTTAGCAAAAATTAGCAACTCTACATTTAAAAATGCACATCTAGAATTTATAAGAACCATTCAAATTTTAAAATGACTAGACAAATGAGAGAGAAACCATTATAGCATTTCACACAAGAAAATGTGATCAAAATTTGCATAACTCCTTGCTTTGTATTAATTATATCAAAAGTTACAAAATAGTTTTGGCTCTAAAAAACTCTCTCCCCCTTTTTTACAATATACAATGCCTTTTTAAATAGGCAATTCATGAGGTATTGTCAGTTATTCATGTCAAGTATTAAGGATATATATCCTTTTACAATTCTTTGAGAACATTTTTAAACATTATAAAATGACTAACCTATAGGTAGTGTTATTTAAAAATTACACACACCTTTACAAAAATAATATTCTATTTTTAAAAGTATACAATGTCTCTATACAAAAGAATATCCTAAGTCAACTAGCTTGACTTTGGGACCCTTGTGCTGATGTAGTCTTTTGCTTTCCCTAAAATATATTTATTCTATAATGGTGTTCATTGATCAGTTAGATATCAATGATGGGTCTCATGAAAAAATCTTTTTCTTGATCTTCTAGGCCCTTAAGATCCCTCTTATCCCTCTCCAAATCTTGTTTGATGCTCTTGGCATCTCCTATCTTTTCCTCTGATGATAAAATTAGGCCCATAATATTCTTGTTATTAGATCCAATTTACCCTTTTCCTTGATTCCTAACATCCTATATGAATTGAAAAGTTCTATGTTTGAACTCTTCATTAGTTATTAGGCCCAAAGGACTAAGTGTGGTGGGCTATTTGATCAGGCTATCCAAAATGTGTAACATATTGCCCTCTTGATTTTTGAAGTCCTTTTAAATGTCTTCCATCTACTTGGATCAACTGTTCAGGGCCTTGATCTTATCAATTAATATAGCCATACCCATATTCAGATGGGCTAGAATGACTACCCTAAACTTACGTATTTGATTTTTAGTCAAGACTTTGATCAAATATTTCACCTAGTAGATTGAACCCTACCATTGAGCAATTTGGCCTATAGCCATGGTGCTTTGTTTATTCATTATCTCTTACCTAGTCTTGACTAACTTTAAAGAATTGAACAAATCAGCCATGGTGTCTTCAAATTTATTGAATCTATCTTCTTGGATTGACAAGATGACTTGCTCTTTCAAATTATTATTTTGTTGTAAGATGCCCTTGATTATTTTTTTAAATTAGTCTGATTGACCTTGAGCCATTTCAAGAACGTTTTCTTCAAATATTAGGTCCTTGTCAAGATTTTATCCTCTAAATAAATTTATTATAATAAAAGGTTCCACTTTTTGGAAAGTGAACTCCTCTCCACCAATCGTGGCCTTCTTCTTAGTTACACTCTGTAAATTAGAAATTGTTGGGTTAAATTTGACATCAACTAAGGATTGGGTAACTTCTAGTTTAGGGGTCTCCATCTGTGTTCCACTTGACTCTCCTGGAAAAGTTATTCTTTTCTCTTCCTCCTTTTGCAAATCTAGGATCGATGGCTTGACCTCTTGATGCACTGGGATATTAATGGCCTTCATCATGGCCTAAGAATGTTTCATAGTAGGTATTTTATGCAACTTAAAATAGATGAACCATTCTGGAATGATAGGTCCATAAATCAAGTTCTCTTCGTTAAATAAGTTGACTTAACTAAAATTATGGGTGAAAGTCACTTTAGGATTCTTAGTCTTTACTAGGACCATTTCCAACTCAACCTTTATTTTATGAGTATCCATAGGAACTAGGGGCAATATTTATTTCCCCTTTCTTCCTTTGTTTCCTTTATTTCTTCATCTTCATACTCATAGGTTAATGATATAATTTTGAGGGCATCGTCAATGGTCTCCCCAAGGTCTAATGCTACCATGTGAATTTATTCAACTGGTGATCCTTGTTCCTCAGCCTAGATTGAATATGATGTTATCTTATTAGGCCTCCATTCTACTAGACTTTGCTCAATTTTTGCCTCAATATTAGGCTCTACTTGTGATTGGGTTGTTGTAGGTCTAGAAGGTGCACTTCCTAACAAGTGATATTTCCTTGGGCCTAGTTGTCATATGTCATCACTTCCCTTTTGTTCCCTCTTCATCCTAGCTTCTATAATGGTGTTTTATTTCTTTAATATCCCCATGACCTTAGAGAATAAATATGCTTTTATGTACATTAGGTCATAATGGCTAGGCTAGTACTCATAAGACACATCTATTTCTTTGGCCTTCAAGTGTCCTTTAACACTATCTTGAGGATCCCACTACCTTAGCTCATCCAATTATAAATTGAAATATGCCCTATGTCTAGATGTTACTTGAACATTTTCCCAATGTTTGAATATGGTCCTCCCAATAGTAATTGGGAGGTTATGGAGGAACCCTTTCTTCTTGATTATTCACAAACCATCTATTTTATGGAATAATTGATATGTTACCTCCTATTCTACTAGTTTGTTGATAACATGGATGCGTAGCCTGAGGGTCTAGCCCTTAATTCCTTAAATTTTGATGATGGTGCAATATAGGTATAGCCATTTATCTCCCATGGATTTAATTGACTTTTTGATTAAGGGTCTGACTCTTGAAATTGGATTCTTAGTGATGGCCTCAGTTAGGGATAGATAAACATAGTCACAAATGAAGTAAATGTGGTCCCTATACTTAAATATATGTAACTTGGAGTAATACTATGAGATAGTTTATGTCTTATCAGGTTACTAGTACCTAAGGCTAGGAATCTTGGTTGTGGCAATAAGGGCATCCAAAAGTCATGACATCATGCGAAATTGGTTCTGACTCTTTTTCTTAATAGTAGAAAATTGTGCACTCAAGCAGGTGTTGATTGCTTCACCAAGAGAAGGGGTGAGTTATTTCTTAACCATAAAATAGACTAAGGGCACCTAAATTCTATCTACATATGTAGTGATTGAGTTCCCACATAGTTTGTTCATCATTGTCATGATCATTCTTATTCCAAGTCTAAATTGGCCAATGGGGATGCTATTATTGAAGTCACAAAACACTTGGTTTATAGAATATAGCCACAAAAAAAGTATGCTCTTCAAATCATTATACTTGGCCTAATTATTGATTGTGGTGATGTCTAATTGGGGATTAAGAAAATTTTAATAATTTTCAAGAGCTATGGGAGAGATGTAAGAAGTCTTCCTAAAACTAAATTCATGAACAATCATGCCTTTATCTATTTTACCATCCTTAAAATAGGAGAGAGAGTGTCTATACAATGTAGTACCTCAATTTTTGCTATAGCATAATGGATACCCATAATTTGAATGGAAACTATGTGTTAGTGGAGCCTCCTTGCAGACTTATTCTTCTCCTCTTCTCTTGTGATGGGTTGCTAGTTTCTCAATGGTAAAAAACAAGCTTGACCAATTATTTTCCCCAGTGTTCAGAGTAGTGGCATAGAACTCGATATCTTTTAAGATTATCCCTTTTGCATCCAAGGTTAAATAAATCTCCACATATTCCCTTGAAACACCTTTTTGCACTATCATGGCTATGCATTTCTCTCAATTTCTCACTAGTGGTCTACAGTTCAATTCTAGATCAAATTATCCTTACATAAATGATAATCTAATCTTCATTGGCTTGATTATAATGAGCACAGAGTTAAATTAGGGTTTTCATACTTTCTAGGAATTTATTAAAGTTTTTTATAGTGCTTTAATGGTAGAAACTATTTGAACTTATGTGAGCTTCATGACTTAGATTGTATTTAGATCTTTGTATTTATACCTTTACTTTTTTGAGCCCATAATATGTTTAACTTGGCATATTATGCTTATGTAGCTCTGATGTGGCATCACTATGGCATCTTACTCATTAATATTTAAAATATGGCTATTTATCACTTTTGGTCATGTGTTGATATTTTTTTGGTTAAATACCTTTTTTAAAAATTCTTCCTCACCTCACACCATTATATCTATTTACTAGGATCAATGTAGTTTGTTGATCTCAAGTAAGAAATTAAACACCATTGGATACTTTTTATATTACCCTTAGTTGTGACACTTGTCACTTCTTCATTCACCTTGATCTTTCTTGAAATGCTAACATTGATCTTGTACCATCAGATCATTTCTATTTGGATGAATGCACTCTATCAATCTCTGATGATTGGATCATATTATTTTATTCCATGGACCATTAATCAGAATATATACATAAGGCTGCATATTGTTGATTTTCAAAATATGCTCAGGTTTTAATTTATGACCCAAGATTATGCCACTTATCATTTTTGAAATTTGCTTGTTGGGCCTTGAATTTTTAACCTTCACTATGCATTATTAGATATTATCCAACTAGATCAATGCACTCCTTCATATCTCAATTTAAGGGTGGAACACCATTGGCTATTCAATATTCTTTTACTAAAATTATGACACTTGTCACCTTTTTTCTTGTCTTAGGGTCTTTGAATTGTCAACATTGATCTCATACCATTGAATCACCTTTGACTGATCAATCATGATCTATCAAATCATATTTTTTTCCATATTATTGGATATTTTTTAGGGTTTCCATGATTGTGACACTTGTCACACTCTCACTTGTTTTGAGGTTCTATTGAATTCTTGACTTAGCATGTGTTGTTAGATCAATTTTTCCCAAGTAAATGCATACTATTGATCCTGGGGTCAGTAAAAATATTAAGTCAAACTTAGGAAATATAAATAACTTAGGTTAAATATTTTAGACTAAGGTTCTATTCATGTTGATAAACATGATAAAACCTTAGGATAAAATTTTAGGATAAGTTAGAACATAATGAAAGGGACGCCATGAATGATAAGAGATAAGTCATAAAGTTTTAGCCTAGGGTTTTTATTGTATTCATAAATATAATCAAATCTCTAGGATAAATATTTATGACTTATCTAGGAAATAACAAAAGGTACCTTTGATTAGTTATACCAAACTAATAATAAAATATACCAAGGGATCATGGGACATAAAATGATCAATCATAATATTTTTAGACTAAGGTTTGGTTAGGTTGAAAAACATGACTAAGCCTTTGTATAAAAATTAATCTAAGTCCATAGCACAAATAATTGTTCTTGTGTAAATTATTTCCATGAAAATTTGAATTTATTTCAAAAGGTACCTAGATTAAAACATTAGATTAGGGTTTTAACATGACTTAAAATAGATTAAATTAATCTTTGACAGACCATAGGCTATTAAAAGATCAATTTAACATTGAATCACAAAACTCTAAGCATGTTCATTCTCAAATGAGATTCTATTGAACCTACAATACATAAATGTATGCAAAAATCATTAGCAACATTAGAAGGGGAAAAAACATGATCACTTAAAAACATTCCAATTAATCCAATTGAGAGATAGGTGTGGATTATGTTCAAATAAAATATAATGTGCAAAAATTCTAGTGGTACTCTGATCAAGTGATTTTTCAACTTTAAGGTACAAATTTACACAATTTGAAACAAGGGTCCCCATTTTTAAGAAATGGGGGTATGTTGACCTCAACATGGCCTTTCATAAATCTCATGGAAAATAAAAGAAGACAAAAAGAAGCTAGATAGTTGAGAAAATAGATAATGGTATTAGTAAAACAACCTAAGGAGAAGAACAAAGAGGCAAGAAAGCCTCTAATTTTTCATTATGACTATGTATTTTCATATGTGAATTAAAAAATAGAGGAGAAGACCAAATTGAGGGCATGAAACTTGAAGATGTGAAGAGATACACGAATGAGCATCATGATTATGATGATGAAGAAGAAGTTTATTAGATAATAGAATATGGGAATACAATGATTTGTTATCCTGAGAGTGAATACATGTTTGGTGAAGAAACACAATGCCTAATTGAAGGTATAAAAGAGAAAAAATTGAGCCAAGGAAAATTTGAAGAGAACAAATGGCCACAAAGTATTGTTATTAATACCATTTTTTATGAATAAATTGATTTTATAACTGATGAAGATGCTTTATATAAGGAGATAATTGAGCTAATGGCTAAATTCATATAAAGTAGAAGTGAAGATAAAGCACTTAAAATACTTAAGGAATCTGATATATAGTCAGATGATTTGACACTAATTGAAGATGAAGTTCAAGAAGATTATAAAATATAATTTACATATTATTTTAAATATGAAGGTTCAAAAATAAGATATAACAAGGTTACATTAAAAAAGGAGATGTTTCGACAATAGACTAGGTGAAGATAGATTATTTGGACCTCCTAGGAGTGGAGGAAGACATATTAGTAGCTGAAAGGAATTAAATGAAAATGATAATCCAAGATGAAGAATCAAGAGTTGAAGAATAAGCACAAATAAATATGATAGTAGAAGAGGTAATGATGCCTCATGTTTTTGAAACTGATTATATTTTTTAGTTTTGCATGTGTAGATATGATGGAGCATGTAATCAAAGATATAGAGTCATTCTTCATGGAATTCAACCAAGAAGATGAATTGAAGGTTGAGAAAAATGGGATACTTAAGTAAGAAGAAAAATATAAAGGTAAAATAAAGAATGAATATAGAGGTAAAGAACTAAAAGATTTCAAAAATCAAAAGAAGGATTAACAATTTCATTTAAGCATGATATCAAATACTCTCCTACCTAGGGAGTTTGATGTAGGAGCATCAGATGAATACAAATATATATTTTTTTAAATATGTCAATGTGATATAATTAGTATTAAAAGGTTTTAGAGAGTATTTTGAGTGTAAATAACAGTCTTCATATAGTTCTCTTTTTAAAATTAGTCTAGTATGGAGTTTCCCTCTAAACCCCTTATTTAAATATTCAAATAAGTTTATTAAGGATTTTAAGATCTTGTAGTGAATGGTAAGGGTATGAAACCTATTATAAGGGTAAAAAATTATTTTAATACATTTAAAAATTCATGTTACCCTCTTGTAACTAAAAAAAAACCTAAGCACTCATCTTGAAGGAGGATTCATGCATTGGAGCAATGCTAAAGATAGTAAATTCTATATTGGGACAAGTTAGTGGAGAAGTATTAGCCTATGAATTAGGAAAGGAAGATCCATTATTTCAATAATAAAATTTGTAAGAGTCATTTATATATGTTTAATAATATATAAGGTAGAATATAAGGTTAGGGGTGACAAAGTAGAGGTGAAGGAGGCCTTATAGGCCTATAATGTTGTAAATAGGATAGTGTTGAGAAATGAAAGAAGCTTAGTTGGATTTAAATTAATTTTATAGTAAAAAAATATATTTTATAATTTATTTTATTGTTTTTTATACATGTTTAAAATTATCTTCAGATGACTGTTGATTGCCAAGACATGAAATAAAACTTTTATTGATAGTCTCCCTATAAGCAAAATTTTGAATAAAAGGAAACTCACCTTTATTATAACCAAAAAAGGTATGTATGATAAATTTATTATGTTTACCATATTATTTAATTATAAAAATTATATAATTCATTTTATTAATACTATTTCCTATTTCTAAGTTCAATTGAATGAAACCTACAAGAAACTTTATTTCTGTACATAAACAATCTACATAGTCACTTATTTCATGTATACATTAATGCATGTTTTAATATTGAGGTTTGGTATGTTTTCATAATATAATTGATGTGTGAAACATATTAATTGGTTATTATTCATTTAAAATATATAATTATTTCTCTAACCTATAGTTTATAGTCCTAAGAGACAAGATTGTATGTTTTGTTATCTCATAGCCAAGTAGTAAGAAAACATTGGAGTTGTGGAGATACTTCAAGTGTTGGTGGTTGGGAATTTATTATGGAGATAAAACTTGTTCAATTAATTTGTTTTAGACTCAATAAATTAATTTATAATGTGATAACCTTTAATATAGTCCACTTAATAATAATTCTATCCTTATATAGTCAAGGTGGTCAAGTAAGATAGATATTATTGATAGTTATTTGAATGGTTTTCATTATAATTATTATAACCATTTTTTAAAGTGTGTTATTGGTGATGTAAATAAATTTGAGTTCTCAATATACTATTGGTAATGTAAGAGTTAACTTAGTCCTCTATAGTTTTTATATATAGTCTTGAAACTAGACTCAAAATTATATAAAGTTATGTTAAAGAGCCTTGTTTGACTGTTCAAGGCTAAATAATGAATTGGATTAGGTGAATATAGTTTTATATACATAAAATAGGTATTTTAAGTAATTTAAGTGGTTTAAAACTCTTTTTACCTCATTTATAGCCCTCAGCCTTACACAAGCCTGTACAAACCTAGACTAGGGTTTTGAAAGGAAAACATATTTAAATTTTTATTCCACCAACCAAAAATAATTTTTTTTTTAATTTATATTATATTATTTTAGTATAAATTATGTATAATGTTTTATATTTATACCATATGGTATAGTATGGAAATTCTTATGTGATTAAAAAACTAGGCCTAAAAGAGACCTAAAATGAAGATGGGTGCATTAGAAAGTGTAATATCAATGAGATTTATGTCAATTAACTTTTTTATGAGTTATAAGGGGATAAAGGATAATTTAAAGTGACATTAGTTTTATTATTATCTTTATATATCATTCTCAACTTTTAAGTTTGTCCAAAACAAGGGTTACAAGCCATTAAGCCTTGAGAGAGAAAAAATGGACTGCAAGAAGAGTTTTCTTTGGATTTTGGGCTATTTGTTTGGATATTATAATGATTATAAGGATTTAGGTGAATTATCATAAGACTAATGTTCATTCAAATAAACATGAAACAAATAATTACAATCAAGTAGATGTAAATCCTATTGAATCAAAAATTTATCAAAGGTGTTAAGAAAGGAACAAAGGATGTTAGAGAAAGCAATAAAGTATTAGAGATAAGAGATCATAGAATATTTAAGAGCTAGGTATTTCGATGAGGTAAGTTTATGTTTACATTTTACATCAAAATTATAATTTCCTATGCATCATATGTGATCACATTATATACATAAAGTGTAGAGTAAATTTTTATTTACATACATTCCATTGATGTTATTACTTGTACATAGTAGATTAGCTCTTAAATTTATATTGTGTCTAACCCTTGGAACTTGTGTGTAAATTTTATTAAACATATATATGAGAACATTTTTAGTATGGTGATATTTGATAATGTCCATTGATTTTAGCATTTGGCCCTTTGTTATGTGTGACCTTTTAACATGTCTATTATTTTTGACATTATTCATTTCCTGTTCATGTGGGCCTTAGCATTTAGTGTGAAATTGATACTTTGATACATTGAACATGTCTCGTATATGTGACCCTAGGCCTTTTTGTATGACATTTCCATTGTTGTGTGTGCATTTCTTTTTTAGCTTGTCAAGTTTTATAAGTGTCATGATCAATATCATGCACTCACTAGCATATATGATACTAACTCTAAATTATACTACTATGAGATTCATTTACACATTTATGTAGGCCTTGACACATATGTTACATAAAATGATTTAAATCTTAGTATTCTATCATAATTTTTATATATGCTATATTAATCAATGATTACTTGTTACTATGCATGTTGTAGTTAAATTTTGAAAGAATTCATATATAGATATATGAAAAAATACACACAGGTAAAATCTAGAAATGTAAATGAATAAAAAATAATAAATAGCACATATCAATTGAATAATATGACATAAATATTATGTGTAAAAACTTCCAATGGAGGTAAAAAAACCCATAGTGATTATTCATATAATTGACAAACCAATAACCCCAATACAAAACTTCTTCCTTCCCACTTCTTCACAAATTGCCTCCACAAAACTCTTTATTCACATGACATATTTTTAATTCCTCAAGATGATTGAATAATGTGGGTAAATACTATTTTATAGTAAAAATTGAAAGGAGGTGACTGTTGTAACCAATGGGTCCAACCATCCCAAGAACATTTAAAATACTTATAAATGATAATGTTTTATTTTTACTGATAACTAATAAATAATTCATGTTTTATTCTTTATTTACACAAAGATGTTAACCCATGTTAATAAATAATAAATCATTATTATTTAATTAAAAAATAATTTATTAAGGGTATTATAATTACACCACTTAGACATTAAATGTTTTAACAAATTTTATTTTGAGATGATTTAATTTTAGGATCAATTCCCTCACCTTGAAAGGGGTAAATTTTAGTGGGATTTTCATACATAAGATAATAATTTCACAATAATTTTTTTTTGGTATAAAAAATAGCTTCAAAAGTTTCATAAATTTTTTAATATTCAATCATCAACACAAATTACAAGGGTATATGCCATGCATATACACTCACATTTCAAGATCAAAGTACAAAATCATATAATTATGTGTGCATTATATATGTTCATGTACAAGGTTAATATAAAATTATAATTTTCATCTACATACATTTAAAAATTATGAATTTATCAATGGGGGCATGATATAGATTCATGCCATGTGATTTTAAATATTATTTGACATTTATGGACATGGTAGGAGCATGGATGTTATCTATTATATATTCATCATGTATTCAAAATAAAATTTTCAATTAAATATACAATCCATATACAATGATTGATTTAGTTAAATACATCATATATAAATTATAGGTTCAATTAAATCTAGCATTATGTTTTCAAATTCCTTCTACATTTAAACATATTTAATGCCTTGTGGTTATAAAGACCAAAATAAGTTGAGGTTTATGCATCTATCAATGGGTGTTATATTATTTTATAAAATTTAAATTTAATTTGGGGGATGATCACCCTTAAATTCTCCATTGGTTCATCTAAGGAACCAACTTATCCAAGTGATTCATGGGAAGCACAAATTCTTTAATGCTTCAAGGGAGCATTAGATCCAAGCAAAGTTATAGAAGAAAAACATCAATTTCATACATATATGTGTTCTCTCTTTATTTTAAATTTAAATATTTCAGATTACTTAAGGTTTTAAATCTATGGAGAGAGTGTAAATCATATTTTATATAATATTAAAATGAATCTATATATCACCCAATATATCTGAGAATTACTAGTTGTTAATCTAGTATTGTCATAAGTGTGATTGATGATAAAATATGCACTAAATAAATTTAAATTAGAATACATAAAATTTTTGGGTTTACTTTGTGAATATGTGAAAATAAAATCAGAGCTAAAAACATGCAAATATTTTTATTTAGAGTAACTATTGTACCACACTTCCTTGTGGATAATTATTTATTAATAAATAAAGTTAAAACAAGTCTATTATAAGATAACTTGCATGAAAATTTATGTAAAATTAATAATAAAGTAAAAATTAAATTAATAAATTTAGTTAAAAACTATGTAATCTAAAAATATACTAAAAAATAATTGAATTATACTCAAAAAATAGGTTGACTTATTGACAAGGCAAGGTCAACATGTAAGAAGCCTTTATTAGCAAGTGAAAAATTCATACAACATAGTCAAGATGCTACCCCAAGCACACATAAAATAGGAATTTGATTTTAAAAATATTATTTTAAGTTAAATAAATATAAAAATTTCACCCCACCTCTTTTGGATGAATGTATATATGTTTGAGCTCAGTTAAGTACACATCCAATAAACTACACTCTAATCAGCACTTCTAACTTTTTTTAGGAAGTTAGTTGAAGTGTATAAATTTGACCTAATAATTAATATAGGATATATATAAATTAAATAACATTCCTAATATAATAAAATTCCAACTGATATAATTTAAACATTAACAATCAAGTGCCCTCATTGACATCGTACTCAACATTCTCCCCTTTGATGCAAAGAGGAGAGATGCATATCATCTCCTTGAGTCTTTCAAGAATATGTTTGTGAAATCCCTTGGTGATAATATCATAAAATTAATATTAAATTATCACATACTTAATGAAAAAAATTATCACTGACCAAGTGTCTAAAAGTGATGTTTGAGTTCAATATGATTGGTTCTAACATGGAAAATTTAATTCTTAGATAATTGTATTGCCTCATTATTATCATAAAAATATGTGTTGGCTAAAGTTTAACCTCTCTAAAATGATATAAGAGTTTTATAAATCATATTACTTATGTGAAATATGATGTAAGGAGAATATATTTAGATTTATTATAGGATAATGAAACTGTAGCTTGTTTCTTTGAAGATATTGAAATCAACCCACTTCTTAATGTGAATCAATACCCTAAAGTTGGCATCATGTCATTAAGAGACAATAATCAATTTGAATATTTGTATATAATTATAAATAATTAATTTTTTGGTGGGAAATGAATACCACAATCATAATTACCTCTTATATATCTAAAAATTTTCTTCATTGCTTGAAAATGCATGAGTGATGGTATGCCCATGAATCTAGAAACTAGTGAAACCAAATAATTGATATCAAATTTTGTCATAGTAAGATTAATCAAACCTATGACCATTATCCTAAAATTATTTTAATTATCTAAAGGATTCCACCCTCTCTCATTATATTTTTCCCACTTGCAATTGGAGTGTCCACTAGTTTAAAATCATTAAGATTGAACTTAATCAACATGTCTTGGATATATTTGGATTGAAAAATGAATACATAATATCTATTTTGATGGTCTTATATAAAAATAAGAGTAATTAATAAGTCTAATATATGTTATCTTAAATTATTATTGCATATTTTCCTTGAATCTATTCAATATTCTGATATAAATAGCTATAAATATCAAGTCATCTACATAGAGACAAACACATAACACATTAGAACCCAATGCTTGTACGTAAAGAGTTGGTTCATTTTAAATTTATAAAAATATTTGATTCAATAACCATATAATAATTATTTAGTACCTATATATTGTAGCTTGTTTCATCCCATAAAGAGTCTTCTTCAACTTATATATTCTTTACCTTCTACCTCAAAACCTTGTGGCTACCCCACATACATATTCTTCAATAACGCCATTTAGGAATACATTTTCTACATATATTAGATGAATTTTATATTATTAATGATCATATGCAATAATGAAATTAGTGCATATGTTTCCTCATAGTTAACCCTATATATTTTTGAAAATCTATTTACAACTACTTTATCTTTTAGCTTGTTAATTGTACAATCACTCTTGACATTGGCATTGTCAATGCACTTGGTTAAAATTAAATATTTATTTAATGATGGATAAAATATATTTAATTTATCATTCATATCAATTTAATTCATCTCTAATTTCATAACATCAACCCATTCTTTATTTTGACTAGCTCATGCATAATTTCTAGTTTCACTAGCCATATATGCCAATGCAAACACAGTATTTTATCATAAGAATCATATAAAAATTTACCTTAACTATGTTTGATAATTTTAATCCTTATATAATAACTATTATATTACATTTTATTGGTTTTATTTGGATTTAATAAACACTTGTTCTTGCTTAGAGCTGACGAAAATGGATGACTAGTCACTTGTGAAGAGCTAGTATTGTTTTATGTTGAACTAGAATCATGTGTAGGAACTTGTAATCCATTAAAATAAAAAATATATGATTAAAAAAAATTATTTATGAAATTTTTATCTACTTTATCATAAGCAAAATATATATCATTTTCAAAAAATTACAATCCCAATAAATAATTCTAGATTCACTAACATGATTATAAAACTTGTATGCTTTTATTTCATCACTATAGACTATGTAAATATTAGGAGAAATCTTTGGATATAATATTTCCCTATTATCATCTATAACATGTAAAAAATATAAACAAATAAATACCTTCATATGAGCAACACTTGGTTTTCTGCCATACCAAGCTTCGTAAGGTGTCTTGTTTTTAACTATAAGTGTAAGACTTTTGTTAATGATGTGACTATTTTTTTTACTGATTAAAACCAAAAAAATATTTATAAGTGCTTATTATCCAAAAAAATTATTGATAACTCCATGATGGATCCATTATTTCTTTTAGCTACACCATTCTAATGTGGTGTGTACGGATATATTAGCTACCTTTTGATTCCATGTGAAGCACAAAAATCATGAAATTAATTAGAACAAAGGTCACATAATTTATCTATTCTTAGGGACTTGATGGAATGTCCCAGATTATTTTTCATCCAAACCTTTTAATGTTTTAAAATATGAAAAATCTCAAAATTTTAATTTGAACAAAAAAGCTGACAAAAATCTTGTGGCATCATCTATGAATAAAATAAAATAAATATTCTTACCAATATATATAAAAGACATTGGTTCACATAAATATAAATTAAATAGATAAAAATTTGTTCTTTCTATTCAATTTTTGATAGGTAAAGATTACCTATGATGTTTTTAAATAATATATGACTTACAAGAATCATCTTTCTTTAAATCTAGATTGGGAAGATCTCTTATTGTACCTTTTGTGTCAATAATATGTAAGCTCTTAAAACTGATATGACCATATGATGAATGTCATAACATTTTAATATCCTCAATGGTGGAGAAACAAGTACCTTCCTTAATAATATTTAGTGTTAGTGGAAACATTTTATTATTTGGCATATAATATTTTCCAATCAATCTATTTCTAGATCTCTTATGTAAAAGGACCGAACACCATATTAAAAAAGTAGTTTGAAAATTTCTACTAATTAAACAACACTAATAATATTGTGACTTATATTAGAGTAAAATAAATATCATTTATTTCTTACTTACCTTGAATTGTGGTTATTTGCATGTTTCCCTTTCCATAAACTTGGATGGGCATTCCACCCCTAATTGCACTTGGATTTTGAAGGAATCATTTAACTTGTTGAACCCATCTTTGTGACTTGTCATGTGATTTGAAAAACATGAATAAAGAAACCAAAAATTATTTACTCCCTATATTCCCACATTACATGTGAGACAATAATGTGAGTGCTATCAAACATTACTTTATTTATATTGGAATATCTTTTTTTCACCCTCTTGATCATCTTGATTCTTTACTGCCAATATCATGCAATATTTTATAACGTGTCTTGTTTTTTATAATAATCACAAGTGATGTATTTATTTATTTATTTATTTCACTTTTGAATTTGGATTTATATTTTCCCTTTGATTTTATTTCTTTTAATTCCATTGATTCTAATTTATTATTTTTCTCTTTAGTCTTTGAAACCTTTACCTTGCTTTCAAGTGTTTGTTCTTGATTTCCTCCATATAGTCTCATCTTATCCTCATGGGATATGATAAAATCCACTAACTCATAAACACTTATAATGTTCATGTACTTACACTCATTAATATTGAGCACAATATGCAACCAATTTTAAGTCAAAGATCTCAAAAACTTTCTTACTATAACACTGTAATGTATAGTTTCTCTATAAACACTCATTCTATGTACTAAGTAATTTATATTTGTGAAGTATTCTCCATATCCTTTATTATATAACATTCTTAAATTTTAAAAAATCATTTTAATATTTTTGATTTTTAATTATCTTACCTTAATGGATCCTTGATATGAATTTTTCAAGGTATTCCATGCCTCATGGGTATTGTTTCAACCAATCATTATTATATGTATGTTTGGATCTATGGCACTTTGAAGATAGAATAAATATTGTGCATCTACCTTTTATTCATCATTGTTTGTTATTTTATGATCTTGATTCAAAGTATTCAAATATGTAGGTAGTGTGTACCCATGAAGAACATTATCCCAATCTCCTTTATATACAATAATTCCATTCAACAGAACTCTCCAATATTCAAAATTTCACCTTTAAAGATGGGAATATTCATATAATACCAAACTCAATGAAACCATTTTTTCTTTTGATTATGGCCTAAAACCCTACTAAAACTTTCTTTAATTATTATTTTATATCAAATTAAGGTTTTGAATGTGTGGATGGAGTGAAAATAAACTTTTATTTAATATTAAAATGAATATATATATATATATATATATATATATATCATGAAATATGTCCCATAATTACTAGTTATTAATCTAATATTTATGTAAGTGTGATTGATGACAAACTATGCACTAAATAACTTCAAAGTAGGATACATGAGATTATTAATTTTCCTTTGTGAAAACCTAAAAATAAATTTAGTGATAAACACATGAAAAAATGTTTTCTAATATGAACTACTGTGCCACACTTGTTGATAATTATTTATAATAAATAAATCTTAAAAAGCCTATTATAAGATAACTTGCATGACAAGTTATGCCTAAATTAAGCATAAAGTAAAAAATAAATTAATACATTTACTTAAAAATTAAGTAATATAAAAATATAATTGTAAAAATAGACCCAAATACAAATGAAATTAGACTCAATAAAATAAGTTCACTTATTGACAAGATAAGGTCAACAAGCAAGAAGTCTTTCTTAGCAAGTAAGTAAATTATGCAATTTAATCAATCTAGACACCCCAAATCTAGATAAAATAGTAAATTGATTGAAATAATATTAATTAAGTTTAAATAACTCTAAAAATTATTCCTCATATATTGGGTATGAATAAATGGGTTTTTGAACTTAGTTAAGTACACATCTAGTGAGTTACACTCTAACTGACACTTCTGGTTATTTTTAACAAGTTCATAAAAAGTGTCCAACATTGAAAAAATAATTAATATAAGATATAAATAAATTAAATAGCCTTATTAAACTAATAAAAATTTAAATAAAATGATTCTAACATTAAAAATCAAGTGCCCTCATTGGCATCATACTCAAGAAGTACAAACATTTTGAATTTTCAAATTTATGTTTTCAAAATAAAAAAATAACTACTTCACATGACTTGTAGGGTTTTATAAACTGTAATTCCATGAATAATTGGAGTACTATTTCAAACATAAAGTGTGTCGTACAAACTAATATATTTTATTTACTCTATCAATTTCAATTCTAGACTAAAGGAGGGACAACCGTAGCAATCTAAATGAATACTTTTATGTTAGTTTTGACCATTTTTCACTTTAATTGACTTGTGTACTTAATCAATACCTATTACTCCACCTAATTATAACCCAATCCATTGTTTATACCTATTCTCTTTTTTGAATTATTATGTGTCACTTACAAAAAATTTATGATTTTTAAATTCAACTTTAAGAATATACATGGCCAATCCAAGACCCAAATTTCACATGTTTTCATTCAATATGGAATCAACCACTAAGGACAATAGTTTCAATAGGTTTTATTTTATATGGGTTTATCATGTCTTTTTTACCTATATGTCACATACCGATTCCTCACTAAGCAAACTTACTTGATTATCCATAGATATTTATAATTGGTAATTTGATTTGACTATTATTAATTAAGCTATAAGCCATATGTTATTATGGGACATATATATGTTTCTTTGATTTCATGATTTTATTGATATGAGTTAGATGCATTGTATATTATTACATTGTGATCATGTTAATTTATTATTTCAACATTATTTTATGATATATATGTCATGATGATATGGACTAACTACCTTCTTGTCATAAGTTAGATGCAAGAGAGATTCATCACTCAGAACATGATGGAGGGAGAGCATCATCAAAGATGGTGATGTAGATGGAGGTGTTGGATAATGACATAAGAATGGATAGAACCTTGAAAACACTATGTTAAATAGTATATATTACATACATAGTTTGAACGGTTAGCACTAGTACATTTTTATGATTATTTACACATAGATAATTATTTATGTATACTAGTTGTGTATTAGTGTAGTATAATGCTTACGTGGAATTAATTTTATGTGGTTGTGTTTATGTCATGCTAATATGTTCATGACTATTAATATTTTTTGAAAATGTAAATTTATGTGAACATGTATGTAGACCAACCCTCATGACTTTGGAATGTTTTAGAACATAAGCTAGTCATCTTTATGCTACTTCAGAATGTAATTAAATTACATTAGTCATATTGGTATGATTACCTATACTAAACTAGTAGTAAATTATATTAAATTATAATTGGTATTTGTGTTATACATAGTAATTGTATTATACCATAATTACAAAATAAAACATTTATATTTTATTATTCATAGAAAAAAAGGGGGGTAAGATTTAAAAAAAGTGGCAAGACTTTTGATTTCAAAATAAAATCATTCCAAGAATTGAAGAGAAAATTATAAATTTAGAAAATAAATAAATAAAATCATATAAATAAAGGGAGGAGGCATAGGTAGGAGAGAATAAGAGGATAAGAAATTGGAGAAGAATTAAAAAATTAAGTGAAGTGGAGGAAAGAGAGAAGTGCAGAGAGGAGAGAGGAAAGTAGAGTGAAGGGAGGAAGTTTGATATTTTGTACCATTTTGGTATTGTACATATTTCTAGGTAGGTGGAGTCAATAATTTATTGTGTGGAAATGGGTAAATTTTTTGTATAAATATGAACATAAGAAAAATATTTGCTTAAATTTTATAGTTCTAATGATCTTTAGGTAACATGTACTTAATGAGATGAGATAATATATAATTAAAAACTTTATAATAAATAGTCAAACAAAATAGATACTAGTAGAAGTATCTATGAAGGTACTAAGTGAGATGGCTGCACATAAATGACATAATGACTAAATATCAAGTTGTATGTTATTATAATTATGTGGATCTATTGATTATATATGGCTATAATAGTTTTTTATATGTAGTGATCTGACATATAATTGATACAAATATGATTGTGCTTATATAAACCAAAATAATAACAAATATGCAATATAAATTTGCTATTTTGATCTATATTCCAACCGTAATTGTTCTATTGTTCATTTCTTTTACTAGCAATGATGTTTATCATGTGTTTAAATTTAGTAAATGCTTAGTAAATGTTAGAAATCCATCACTTCCTTAGGAACATGTTTAACAATCCAAAATCAATTATATCAATAAAATCTAAGTTGATATATCATTGATTATATAACATTACATATTTCTTAGATTTTTAGATTATGCAATATATCACTAGAAATTAGATTAAATAAGTGTGGAGATATATATAATCATGTATTATAGGTTAATAGGTTAATGAGTTATTCGGGTTCATCTATATATAAAATTTTCTTGTAGCTATTTGTGATGATATACAATCTTATCTAAGCTTAGAAATTAATATGCATATAGTGTTTTATTTAGATACTATCAAGATTCACCCATATATCTAGTGAACGTATACCTTAGGTATGGCATAATTCTTGTTCCATGAACCATGAAATGGACAGAGGCAAGGTTATATATATATATATGATTATGTGTAACCTATACAAAATGTGAGTCTATCATGTAAAATATTAACATACTCACATAATGATGTCATTAATAGCAAGTATGAAGGCAAAAAATTTTGTGACTAGAAATGTGAATAAGATTCAATAAGTCAAAATGATATTGGGGAAAACCACTCATTTAAAATATCTCAAACTCGATGGATTGATGAATGATTTAGTTTACTTATTCCTTGCCATGTATGAATTATTCCTATGGGAACCCTACCATGTTTAACTTTCTTACACACTTTTTGTATTTGCCTATATTCATATCCATTTTCTTTTAAGGCGTGATGAAAATGTTTTTATTCATACTTTAGGTACCTTCAGTCATATATTCTTAAAGATCTAGTCATCATATAATCAAATTAGGAAAAATTATAAATGGGTTTTCTCATATATGTATAGACATGGCATATGTATTACATGTAACTTATGAAGAAAGAATGTTAGTTGTAAGTCCTATTAAAGGACCCATAGAAGTCAAATAATTACTACAAATGAATGTTGACATTAAAAAATAGTGTGATTTTACCTATGTCTTTAATATGGATTTTAGATTTTTAATGGGTTAAGGAATTTGTCTTACACTTAAGATACATATTGAACTAAGCACAGAGAGATTAAATATGTATATAAACCATATGAGAGTTTGATGTTGATTTGATTGGAGTAGAATAGAATATATATATGGACAATCTATTGATTATAGTACCTAGTTTATTAACATGAATGTGTAGTTATAATGATTTTTGAAATCATTGATTAGAATTGTAAATGAATCATGACATCTATATACCAAATTTGTATACTATATTAATACTTACATATGATACATGTTATGAATACATTTAAGATGTACATATGCTTGTATATATGAAAAATATCAATGTGAAGACTTAGGTATTTTATGTATAACACATAGAAATGTGCTTATATCTATAGTGATATTAACTGATAAAAATAATCCATATAATTCTAAGTGTCATGAATCTATAATTACATGAAATTAATCTACTAAAATATGACAAGTTATTTAAATCAAATATTATGTGTTCATGAGAATTGTGACTTTTTTTATTATGACTAGTTGTTGAAATTGAATAGTGTATACATGAAAATTTATGGATTGTGATATTATTGCTTGTCATATAATATACTATGTATTTATATCTACTTATAAAAATTATATTATGCACTCTAAACATAGATTATACCTCGTTGGTATAAAATGTACTTGTTTGCTTATTATTTAGTGATAAATAATATTGTGGAGATTTATTCATATGTTTGATGGAATAAATATATGCATTTTGGTTATTCTTATGTTTAGCATGTTTTATGAATTCTAGTAGGAAGTAATGCATATGAATTTATTGGTTATGATTATGTTACCCAAATCTCACATTGTTGGTATTGAGTAAGTAGTAAGATGGACTTCACTAGTTTATTAGTATCACTAATATCATATGAAGGTAATCCAATCAAGTGGTGTGTATAAATTTGACTGATCTTAGAGATTAATAAATATTAAAAACTTTGGCCAAAGTAATTTTAGTTAGACATTGCCATTTTATATGTATGATTTACATGTTTGTGTGATATCATGTTAGAATGGATTTCTTAATGGTATATTACATATTCTTAGAAATCATACAACACATGGGTACTAGCTTATCTCTCTAGATTCATATACCATCACTATCTACTCATCCATGAAGGGAGGGACATTCCATGATATGAGATTGTGCATGGGATTGATGGTCTATGGTTGGTGTGGAAAATAACTCAAAAGATGATCTCCCTCCCCACAACAATAATTATTTTGAGACTACACTTGAGATTACCATAAATACTATAGTTCATGAACTCTTACTCTATGGAACCTTATATCTTGTATCTTGTATATTGTAATTTTATTCATTATTAATATAAATATTATCTCTAATGAGATTTAATTACTTAATCATTGTACATTGACAGTTGTAGTTGTATATTTTTACCAACTATGGCTAGACATATGTAATTATTTGCTATATTTAGTTATGTTTTGTTTCTTATGATGCTAGCGATTTGTAATAGGTAGATGTTACATGATTATTTTATAGATGGCATATTTAGAATGTTTTATCTGGATCACTAATTAGATTATCATGCTGAAATCTAATGAAATATTGTGTTTAAATTTTAAATAAATCACATATTCATGGTGCTCAAAAACCATTCCTCTATGAAACCTCTCTAAATAGATGTGTAACCTTTGCCTAAGCATTTCATAGATGAAGTAAAATTAAGGCTTTATACCCATAATAAATTCTATAAAATATCATATTCCCTAATATCCATGTATGTAAAATATGGAAGCACATAAAATACCCATGTCTTGAAGACATAATATAGCAAATCAATTCCCTCCCTACACCTAGCATGAATGCTATGTAGATTGGCCTTCTAGCTACCATGATTCCCTTTACTCTTCTTTTGATTTACCCAAATAGCATTATGAAGATTCTTTCACAAACTAAAACTCTATTTGATCTTCTCCCAAATTGACCTTTTGGTAAATAATAAAAAAATGATAATAGATATAATATTTTCCATAATTTATTTTTTTGACCTTTATAAATAATCAATTTTCAATGATATAAGTAATTGGTTCAAATATAAACCTTTCCCATTCATGGACTATTAAAAAAACATAATATATATTAAAATTAAATCTTTTAATTTAAACCTTGATAGTTAATATTTTTAATTATTTTTATAATTTCATGCCCAATGCCTTTATGAGGCTATAGATAATAATCTAGACAACATAAAAAAGGCTCAACACATTTTTTTTAGAAGACTTATTCATGAAAATCTTTCACCATAATTACTTAGGTCATGACATCCTTCCCTCCTTAAAGAGGCACTTCCTAGTGACTAAGGATAAAAAGAATAACTTATGACCAGATTTATATCACTATGGACTCTTAGCTATAGGTAAATACCTATAGAGGATTCTGTGAGGAAGAATTTCATATATATATATATATATATATATATAAAACTCAAGGCATATCAATATGTGGGTTCATATTGATAATATATAAGATCTATAAATGTGCATTCATTTCCCAATAGTACCACCTAAAGAACTTGTTAAGATAAAATAAAACACAGATTTATCTTCAAATCACATATAAGAAAAAACTACGAAATGAATCAATCAAACATACTGAAAATAATCATAAACATGCACAAAATAAGAGACACCATATTTAACATGGTTCACCCAAGATGGGCTACATCCACCAAACTTGTCTAATATATTATTTTTGTCAATACAAGGGAGAAACAAATCTTGTTATACCTCTCCACCTCTTTCTACCTTCTCTCTATGTACAATATTTTTCTTTTTTCATCTCAACCATGTAACAATATGTTTTAGGGAAAAAATACCTAAAAATAACCTCTACCTTTAGATTTGAAAACCTTTATTCAATGACCCAAATTAACTATAAAATTATAATTTTACAAGGCAATTTTAATAAAATTATTGCTTTGGGGTTGTTGGCCCCAAACTCCCATTAGGGCACATGGCCCCCAGACCCCCTGCCAAGGGGGTCATCCCAAAAAAACCTTGAAATGGGGCTTCCCCACCTTGAACCCTCCCCCCCCCCCCCCACACACACCATCACAGATACAAATAATGGGATCCAAAACTCAACTAAAATAACATCAAAATTTTAACCTCTGATCTTGGAAGACAATCAGGCTCCACACCTAATAGATCCTTATCCTTATATTAGATGTCCAGTGCCTTTTAAGATTTTGATTAACCATATACTAATTTTAATAGTATGCTAGTTAAAAAAATGCACAGTAATTAAGTGCAAAATCTAAATCCTTAAAACAAGAGATCCATTATTTTGTGCTTTCTTAAATAAAGATTCACAGATTTACATAACCAATGGAGAAAGAATAAAATAAAAGCATCCAATAATAATTATATTTTAACTATTTTGATATTTTGAAACTTGTATGAGAAAGGGACATGTTTTAGAGTACTCATACATACTTAAATTTTTGCATCCTCTCACAGAATTTTAGCATGATTCCAAAACATAGAATCATAATTTTGAAATTAAAATAGTTTCATGTTAAAATTTATATAATAAGATGGACATAATGTCTAAGAAACTAGTAATTTAATATTTTTAAATTGAAATAACTTGAATGTTTCTACTCAATTACAAACCTGTAATTTATGACAATAGCTAATTTAGCACAAAAAGCTAAATCTGAGGCATTTTACACAAAAAATAGTTATGTCCCAAGTATAAATTTGTAATATTCACCATAAAATATAAATTATTATAGTAATAATAATTTTTATGTGGTCCTTCCATGACTTTAGATTATTATTTATGCATAATTTCTTTCCATTCATTTCAAAATGAAATTAACACCTAGCCAATCATACCACTATGGTTACCAAAATTTGCATCATTTAGGGGTTAGTGTAGTGTCCCATAATAACCACACCAAACATTGGAGAGGCCATATCATACACTCACATGTAACCTTCAAGGTTTTCATCATGTTTTTTATTAATTTTTTTGATCTCACGTGATGGTTATAGGGATTATAATCTCACCATCATTTTATAATTAATTCTTAGTAGTACCTAAGAATTTCAAAACTACCTAATCAGGACTTTGCATTTCCCCTTCCAAGCATAGGAATACTTGCTAGTTATGATTTTAAATAGATCAAAATATCCTTTCAAGAATATTCTCTCATAAAAAATATCTATTTTATAACATAACATGATTTTATTTACAAGCCAACACATGCCTACATTACAATAAATACAATCTCGCTATAATACATAAGAACCCAACTTATAAGACCAATTAGTGATTCACAAGGCTACATCAAGGAATTCACACATAGGTTGTTTTTTTTAAAAAAACTTTGAGAGGTGGGTAAGGTAACACTTAATACACAAGGTGGCCATTATACATGAGGATCCCACAACCAACTTGTGGCACACATAATACACACACCCAAACGAATCAAGTGGTTACCTCATGCAAAGGGAAAAAATGGATTTTCATCCTACTAGAGACTCCACTTCCTAACCCATACCTGGTCTAAATTAATGTGGATATAATGATTTTACACCCTCAAATTCACATTTTTATTAATGCTCATCACTAGATTAATGATGATGGATTACACCACATAATACAACACTATACCCTAGTAGATTTAATTAATAAAGTTTGTTTTCAAAAGGAAAAAGTTACATCACAAATCAATTCATAATCACATTGCTTCATATCAAGAGTTAAAATTACAAAGTCACACTTTTTCTATGACATATACATGAAATACTTATGAAATAATATTTGATAACATAGATAAATTACAAAGTTGCATGGTCTAACATAATCACATATAATGTAGAGGTTTACACAAAATACAATAGTTTTACATGTGATAAAATAACCACATGGAATAGGATACACATGTTTATTCATTTATTTTGATAATTTATGCTAAGGGTATTTTCAAATCACAACACAAAATCACACTTATAGGTGAATCACAGGGTACATGAAATTTATCAGTTTACCTAATGTTTAGATGCCATCTTAGATGATATCAAATATCCATCATTTATTATAGTGTGCTTAGTTTCACGGATATCAAGTTTACCATAATTTTTTTTCAAAGAAGGTTTTGTTCTAACAATGATCAAGACAACACTTTAGGTGACAATTTGGGTGACAGTCCTACCCTAATTGTTGGTAGAACTTTTGGGAGCCATAACTTTTGCACAATAGCTCCATTTGACTCCCCATTTGAACTATTGGAAATCTAAGAATAAGGGTAATTAAATGAGATGGTATGAGATTTTATTGGTGAGTTTTTATCCATAAAAACTAAATTGAAGTGCCCCAAATTTCAACTTTATTAGTGTAGTCTAAAAATAGTAAGTTTTTAAAAATAGTAATTTCTCAAATTCTATGTTTTTGTAATTCATTGAAGTCAAACCATTTCATCTCCCTTGAGATTGGTGACCTTACACATCCTCCTCTTACCTTCAAAAATAGGTATAAATAGATATATAGCCTAAAAAGTAAAATAAACATCTCTTCCCAGAGAGATAGACATATGTTGTATCAATAATTTTGAGCAATAAAACATCTCTTTTTAGAGATAACATTATTATTTGTGTTCTTTAAATATTCTTCAACCAAGACTTCTAAGTTTTAGATCAGTGGTATCAGAGTAGTTTGTCTTAAGAGTGTATGATCTTGAGGATGAGGTCAGACTACAAGAAGCTTGAGTGGAAAATACAAGATCCAACAAACTATCCACGTGTTCACTCTAAATAATCTCAACTGGTAGATAATATCAAGACATCTGATCCTTTCAAGGAAATTATGAATTAAACCCTCCAGTAGTAACAAGTGTATATGCTACAATAATTCACCCAAATTCTCCAACAAATATTGATGGTAAATTATGGCTCCTCCTTTGCACCTCCATGTCATTTTAGTGCCCCAATACCCTTCAAGGTTTAAGTGAATTTTGATATCCCTACATTTGAAAGAAAAATAAATGTTGATAGAGTAGAAAATTGGTTGGATCAATTATCTTCCTATTTTTTGTAAATAAATTCATCGATGAAGAGAAGATTACTTTTGCTCTTTTGAAAGCATCATTGCCTATGAAAAATTAGTGGGAAGTGTACAAGAAGAGGTTCAATATAGATGATATTGGCCTTGAGGTAGAACCTATCTAGAATGATTTCATATAAGATATAAAGAAAGAATAATACTCCATTGGAGCATATGATGATCTATAAATACAATGGCAACAACTTCATCAAGGTATGGAACAATCTGTTCAAGATTACACTGATATTTTTCTTTCCCTATCTATGAGATCAGGAATCCAAGAAAGTGAGAAACAAAAGGTTATCAAATACCATGGTGGAATACAATGGTATATATAGGGGGAAATAGAACTCTTCAATTTGGAAATCCTCAGTAAAGCATACAAGTTCACTATGAAAATTGAGTAGAAGCATGAAAGAAAGAATATGAAGAGTCAACCTTTAAAATGGAAAAGGCAATTCCAAGATAAGTAACCCTACAAAGGAAAGACCAGGAAATGGTGTGATTACCACGAAAGTGGAACTCACTCTAAAGAGTAATGCTAAGCCATCAAGTCCTTGATTTCTGAGTCACAATCATCAACATCTAGTGTTCTACCTCATACACACCCTACAATAAAAGAGGATTAAGAAGATATTATAGATGCTAAGATTAATGTTACCATTACTTCATCACAAACCCATGAGGAAAGGCTAGATGACAAGGAAAGATTTTTTTACTCTAAGTTATGGGTGAAAGGTAAGTCTTTGCATCTCATTCTTGACAGTGGGAGTCAAAATAATTTTATTTATGTTAATGTTATGAAAAGTCTAAATATATCCATGAAGCCTCACCTAAAGCCATAAAATATTGGATAGTTGAGTCTAGGGAGAAACCTTTGTTTCACCCACTAGTATCTTCTTTCATATGCAATAAAACCTTTTCAAGATGAGGTCTTGTGTGATGTGGTCAATATGGATGTTTGTGATGTACAACTTGGTCAGCCATTCAGGTATGATCAACATGGCATCTATGAATCAAGAAATTGAAGGATCACCCTCACTCTTGGAATGTGATGCTATAGGGTACCTTAGGTAGCACCTTCCACATCTATCTCCTTGATTAGTGCCAAGAAATTTGTTCTCATGGTGAAGCCACATAAATCCAAAAGGGCCAATGTTTTAGCCCTAACTACACAATCAACATAATAATAAAATTAAATGGATACCAAGCTAAGGAATTTCAAAAAATTCCATCTATAGACTAATAGTTAGATATAAATGGTGAACAATCAGGCCCTACACAGGTCCACTAAACATAGTCCATTCTAATTATGCATCAGGTTCCAACCCATGACATAAAATGATGTAGCCATTCCTCTATTGAACACTTTAGTCATATTTGAACAACTAGAAATTGGTGAGCTTGATCCATAGATTTTTACTCTAGTGGAGGAGGATTATATTATAAATACTTGGATAAAAATAATAAAAGGGCACTCTATTCCACTTTATCTAGTGGTCAAGAGAGGCAAGATTAGCCACCAAGGTGAGTGGCTCATAGAGAATTAGATCAAGATAAAATTGCCACAATTGATGATGAATCTTGATGTAATGGGGAACATTTATTCTCAAGGAGGGAGGAATGATCTGGATAACACTCTAGGCAATAATTTCGGTGACGGTCCTACCCCAATTGGTGGTAAAATTTTTGAGAGCCATAACTTTTGTACCATAGCTCCGTTTGACTTCCTATTTGAACCATTAGAAAGCTAAGAATGAGGGGAATGCCATGAGATGTTATGATCATTACTCAATGGGTTTTGACCCTTAAAAACCAAAAGAAAGTACCCAAAATTCAATTTTAGTAGTATAATTTAAAAATAGTAAGTTTTTAAAAATAGTAATTTCTCAAATTTTGTGTTGTAATTCATGGAAGTCAAACCATTTCATCTCCCTCAAGATTGGTGACCTTACACATCCTCCTCATACCTTCAAAAATAGGTATAAATAGATATGTATCCTGAAAAGGAAAATAGACATTTCTTCTTAGAGATAGGCATATGTTATATTAGTAATTTTGAGCAATAAAACAACTCTTCTCAGAGATAGCATTATTATTTGTGTGTTCTTGAAATATTATTCAACCAAGACTTTTGATTTTTGGATCAAATAAAGTCCATTAATCTATATCCTTGAGAATTGAAAAAATACCAATAATATTCATATGTCATGGATTAGATGGCTCATGATACCTATTAATAAAAAAAATTCCCCAAAACTTTCTAACTTTCCCAAGCAAGGAAACGAAATTCATCCCCACTCGACCCTCCAAGATTGAGTCACACCCTTAGTCCTCCTAAGGATGTCATACCTCAAGTATTATATGAGGGCTCATCTAAACAAGCCATCATAGGATACTATGTGTTTATCTTTTTATTCCAATAACAAGATTTTATCATCAGTCCCTTGATTTGTTTGCCTAAACAATCTCATGGTTGACTAGTGTTGCTTGTCCTACATAGTGTAGCCTTGGGAAGGGTAGACTCAACCAAGGATTAGGGTGAAGGTCATATTAGTATCCTATAAATTAAATCTTCTCACAATCATTAATTTTAGCTTAAATTCATAGATTTTAACACCTCAATATCATAAAACATAGTACTTATTCACTTTCAAATTACATGATGGTTGGAATCAACCAACCATAGCAATGTTTTAGATAGAAAAACCTTCCTAGTCTTATTTATAAGTCCACCACTTTGGACCCAATAATTCTCTCCAAGAACCAATCATAATGTTTTTTCAAGTTACATAGTTGTAACCAACCACTTATAGTAACACATAAAACCAAATAAAACATACACCAACTCTCCATAATTGTCAAAATAATAGCTAAATAAAATCAATAATTAATTTTTATTTTGAAATAAATTACCTTTTAATTACCCAAGGTACATCGAAAATAATAGTAGTATCTTATTTTATAATCATTTTTGGAAATTCTAGCATTATCTCATATGGATTTACTAACAATTTTATGAATTTAGTCTTTAATTATACCACCTTCCAAGGGTAAATTTGCCTTTGAACATCCTTACCCAACCATGAACATATTATACTTGTTGATTTGTCTCACTCAACTTAAGGCCACTCATCATAAGAGTGATATATCAAGTCAATAATTCATGCATTTGAGCATATATCACACCAAAGTATTCAATTCATTAGAACCCTAATATTATAGAAATTATGTCCATAATAGTCATTAATTATGTTAAGAACACCAAGACCCAACAATTTTTTTGATTTACAAGATGGTCAAAGGAACCCATTATTTATGATATAAAAAAACATCAACATTCATTCAACAAACCCTTTTTGATCTTGATTAAAAATTTACTTCCTTGGTTAAAATAGTGCTTCACATGCAATAGTCATGAAACAAAGAACTTTTTTATCTTATAATTGTGCCACAGAAGTCCAAAGAATGATCTGGGATACCACTCCAATCTCACTTAACCTACTAATACTTAATTCATATGTTATTCCTTTTTTATCTACAAGGATTATATTTAGTAACAAAGGTATCAATTTAAGACAACCTAATTCAAAAATATATTTATTAGTTTAAGGTAAATAGAGTTAACATGCCATGAATCATAATAGGTCAACTTCACCAAGTTTACAATTAGGTCATTAAGATAAAAATAAGGCCTACTAATTCAATTCAAGACTTCATAATAGAGTAAGGGTAACCACATAAATTACATAAGAGCTATAGAATAACTCCAGTTGTAACTTAGTCCAATATAGGACTTAGGAGAGTAATTACCAATTAACAAACCACTAGAAATGAGTCAATATTCATACATCACACCATGCTGTTCTGATAATAAAAAATCTATTTCAAGGTCATTCTCTTTCAACACTTATTAGTATGTTTTCTTAATGTATATCCAGTGGACTAGTAATGGTAATTGACAACCATTTAAGTCTATCAACCCAAAAATCTCAAAGCAGTCTCTGATCAGTGAAGATTCTAAAACTAGATGATTTACTCAAGTAAACTAGGTACTCTCTCTATTCAACAAACCTCTCAAGCATAAGTCATCCCTTAACGCTTCAAGGACTTAATGTCCCAAGAAAATTTCCAATAAATATCAAATAATTGTTCTAAATTCCAATAGTGGTCTTTTATCACATTGACTCTTATTGACCTGCCCATATAGGTTAATCAGTAGTCAAGTGAGACCCACTTTAATGAAACCCCAAATTGGACTAGGGTGACTTCATCCAAGGCTATGGACATCAATATATTATGGTTAGGTAATGTTTAAGAGCTTACAAGATTCCAAGATGAAATAGTGCCTATTTACCATTTTAGTCATAGATACATAACAATCATAGTATCAACAAATAGAGTTTGGATATAAAGTACACTAAGCTCTTTTTTGGTTAAGCAACCTCTTTGTTAAAAAAATTTATAGCACAGGATTTGATACCAAGTAAAATAAACCTAAATTGACCCACTATTTCTTTTTAAACAAGGGTTCATTCCCAATTCATTCTTACATTACATAGATTCTGATAGTGTGTTTGAAGGATAATTCTCAGGATTAATAGAAATTTAACTTAACTATCAGTAATCAATGTTAAAAGAGTATTTACCTTAATTTATCTTTTATTAATTAAATTGAAGAATGATCCATTCTATCAAGTTTATCTACCGTCCTTATAAAATTATCCATATTTGAGAAACTCAGTTTAAGAACATATTTTGTTTACTAATATCCATTAGTTATCAAATACTGAGAATGTTGAACAAATGAGAAATATAATCCCTTATGGAATATTATCAAGATCATTCCACCAAATTGTACTAAATACTTAAGATAATAATAAGGAAATTTTTATATCATAAATCATGAATCAATCTACAAGCTTATTAAACATATTAAATACATAAATTCTCCTATAAGTCTATTTGAGCCCTATGCGAGGGTTCTTTAGACTGTTGTCTTAATTAGAGTGGTGGATAAAAAATCAAGTTAAATAGGTTGATATCACCTTTTAATCTCTACAAGGTTGCAATAAGTCTCTCAAAAAGATTTAGTCATCCTTTATTTATCAGTGCACTTAGAATTAATGGGTAACCTTTTGTTATGGAGATAAGGTAACCTATAAAAGAGATTTGAGAGAACATGTCTCTTCTAGAAAATAGGAGAATGATTCAACTTGGTAAAGCCACCAATTTAACAATAGGAAACCATTCCTTAAATCACACACACATGGTATGGAAGTTATCACAAAATGGACATCATCGACTTCACAAGAATAATACTACAAGAGATGGGTAATCATCATAAATTATGACAAATATTTTAAGCTTATTATATATTCCCACTTTCATATTAATTTAGGATAGATAAAATTTTACATGTCTATATAAATTCCTTATTTATAATAAGGAAATGATACCCAAATGATACCTTTACAATTTAAATGAACCTATTATACCAATACTCTCTAAATGAGTGAAGTTCATTTATCCAGGTAAACACAATACAACCCATAGTAGATACTTTGAAAACAACATTAAGTAACCAAGAATCATACTATTTTGATCCTTTACTAATTATTTTTTTGATAAACCTATAATGATAATGTTAAAAATAAGGTTCAGAACAATAATGAACAATTCATATTCCACCTATTAAATATTTTGTCATATAATTTAAACAATATCATGGCAATTTTAATTTGCAAGAATAAAGGAATTTGTGTTATCTAAACACATACATAAATTGGATATATAGAGAATACCATTCCATGAGACACTTACTAAATTAATGGATGTATATTTCAATAAATTCTTACAAGAAGTATTCACACAAAAAATAACAATTCATCACATATATAATCAATTAACATACTAATCATTGCAGTGTCAAACAACACTCGATTCTTCAAACCCAATTCTCATGCTAAAAGGATCCAAATAAAGAAATATAATTTCAATATTCCATCCTTTCCAACCAAAAAATAATATTAATAAAATAGTAAAATCATTCTAATTTGATTAGTTAGGTCAAGATAATTCTAAGTGCATGTACACTTAATAAGTTAAATAAGGAGTAGTTTTGCTACAAAAGCATCCCAAAAATGAGATCTAGATATCATGTCCGATAGGAGGAATTTTGCATCCATTTTTTAGTTCAATAATTTTGAGGTTAATTTCAAATTAAAAATTAATATTAACAAAAAAATTAGGGATTTATATTTTTTTAAACCATCAACTTCTAGGCTATTGTGAGTTGATTTGCACAGAAAATAACATAAATGGCTAAAAATAATGATTTATAAAAAATAGGAAATGACCCAATTAGAGAAATAAAAGTGTCTCTAATACAATATAAATATAGATAAAATCTATTACAAGTTTTAGTTTTGATAAAATGTATGAATACTATAAAAACCAAGTCTCTTTTGAGGCTAACTTGCAGCTAGTTAAAACCCAAAAATATTGTTTTCTTCTGCAACTACCTCCTTAAAATGGTGCCACCAAAATTCATTAATACTAGGGAGGATTAATATAATTATTAATGATATTTATCATATGGTAAAATAATATATTCCAACTCTTTTTTTTGTCAACAAATAAAGGTTTAAGTATTTATTGAAGATTGTTCTTCGGGCTAATCTAGGCTAATTTTTCATCCATAAGAGGATTATAAAAATAATTATGTCTCTTTGAAAGATTAATTAAATTAAACAAATACCTCAAAATTAACCAAGATTAATATTCCAATAATAAATTCACTTTCATCTATAGCTAATGACACATATACTCACCTATAAAAGGCGAATAATTGGCCATAAAAACATGTAAGCAATTTAGTCACATTCAAGAATTTAAATTCAATCATACAAATGTATGAAAATATCCATATAAATTCATGAAATAAAATCATCCATTTCAATGATTTAATCTAGTCATTTAATGGTTTAAATATTTCATGAAACAATTCATAAGTATTTTCATGAATTAATTTCCAACTATATAATAGTTTAAGTATTTTGTCAAACAGTTCATAAGCATCCTTCATTGACTAATTTTCAGCCATATAATAATTTATGAATTTTGTTAAATAGTTTATAAGCCTCTTTCATAAACTGATTTCCATCCATATAATAATTTAGGAATTTTTGTCAAAAAGTTCATAAACATTATTCATGAACTAATTTCCATCCATATAATAATTAGTCATTTTTTCAAACTATTTATAAGCATCCTTCATTAACTAATTTATAGTCGTATAATAATTTAGGTATTTCATCAAATAGTTCAAAAGCATACTTCATGAACTAATTTCTAACCATATAATAATTTAGGTATTTCATCAAATAATTTATAAGCATCCTCTTTGAGGAAATTTAACAAACAAATTCTAGCCATACAATTTGGCAACAAATTCCAACCATAAAATTTAGAAACATAATCGAACCATTCAATTTAACAATATACTCCATTCATTCAATTTGGCAACATATTCCAACTAGTCAATTTAGCAACAAATTCTAGCCTTACAATTTATCAACATATTCCATCCATACAATTTAGCATAACACAACAAGGAAAATAATATGAAAAATTAGATATTTTCATAAAAATGGGAAATTGATTCAACTTTTTTTCAAAATCAAATTGGTAACCTTATCTTAAAATAATTTATAAAATAAAAAAAAACAATAATTGATTCATTTTCTCCATAAACTAAGAGAATAAGTAAAATATCATTTGCTTATCAAAATCCTCTTACTCATATGGAATATAAGCTCACATATGCTTGCCCAAGCAAGTATATCTAGGTATATACTCTAGTAAAATATAAAAATAATTACCCTATTGATGTTTTCAATTAGAATGTAAAAATATTTTAGCAAGAGGAAGGGTGACTTGCCTAGATAAATAAGTTTCATTATTTTCTTTATTCAGTAGCTTGCCCTGGATTTCATGGTGCCACAAACCATCTCCTCTATGTGGCCTCCTAAAATTACCATGCAACCTTTGCCTGAGAATTTCCTAGATGGAGTAAAATGGAGGCTTTAAAATAGGGTATGGACATCCATCTATCCATAATAAAAATTAGAAAATATCATATGCCCTGATATGCATGTATGTAAATGGAGAAGCAAACAAAATGCCCATGTCCTAAAGATAAAATGAAACAAATTAATTCCATATCTACACTTGTCATGGATGTAATGTAGCTTTGCCTTCCATCTACCATGATTCCCTCTATGATTCTTCTTCTTGCCCCAAATAGAAGCATGAATCTTCTTTCATAAGCTAAAACTCTATTTGAGCTTCTCCCAAATTGGCCTTTTGGTCAATAATAAACAAAATGATAATATATAAAATATTCACCATAATTTATTTTTTTGATCTTTATAAAAATTTAATTTCCAATGATCAAAATAATTGGTTTAAATATAAACCTAGTCCATTTATGGACTATAGAAAAATCAACATATATATTAAATTAATCCTTTAATTTAAACCTTGGTAATTAATATTTTTAATGATTTTTATAGTTTTATGCCCAATGCCTTTTATGAGGATATGAATAATAATTATAACAACACAAAAAGGCTTACCACATTAGTTATATAAGACTTATTCATGTAAAGACTTCACCATAATAAATTAGGTCGAGACAAAGGCATTAGTAAGATAGAATAAGAGGAGAAGAAATTGGATAAGAAGAAAAGAAAAGTGAATTGAGTGAAGTGGAGAAAAGAAAGAAGTGCAAAGAGGAGAGAGGATAGTGGAGTGAAAGGAGTAAGTTCGATAGTTCATACCATATTAGCATTGGACATATTACCAAGTAAGTGAAGTCAATAAATTTATTGTGTGGAATTTGGAATTTTTTTTGTATAAATATAAACATAATAAAAATATTTGATTATATTTTATAGTTATAATGCTTTTTAGGTAATGTGTACTTAGTGATATGGGATAATATATAATTAAAAAATTTATAATAAATACTCAGAAAAAATAGATACTTGTAGAAGTATCTGTGTGGGTACTAAGTGAGATGGGATGGACATAAGTTACATAACAAGTAAATATCAAGTTATATGTTATTATAATAATGTAGATCCATCGATTCTCTATGGGTATAATATATGTTTATAAGTAGTGATACAACATATAATTGAGAAAAATATGATTGTGCTTAAATAAAGCAAAATAATAACAAATACGTAGTATAAATCTACAATTTTGATCTATATTCCAACCGTAATTATTTTTCTATTCATTTATTTTATTGACGATGATGTTTACTACATTTTAAAACTTTGGTAAATGCCCAGTCAAGATTAACAAGTTGTCTCTTCCCTAGGGACATGTTTAATAATCCAAAATTAATTATATCAATGAAATATAAGTCCATATAGTACTGATTATCTTAGATTATAGATTTCTTAGATTTTTAGATTATACAATATATCATTGGAAATCAAATTATATAAGTGTGGTGATATATATAAGCATGTATTATAGGTTAACATTTTAATGATTTATTCAGGTTCAGATATATATAAATTTCTCTTGTAGTTAGCCTTGATATTATACAATTTATTCTAAGCATAGAAACTAATATGCATACAATGTTTTATTTAGAGACTATCAAGATTCACCCATATATCCCATGAACTTATATCTTAGATATGGCACAATTCTTGTTATACGAATCATAAAATATACATAGGTAGGGATGTGTGTGTGTGTGTGTGTGTGTATCTATTTGTGTGTAACCTATATAGAATGTGAGTCTATCATGTAAAAATATTAACATATATATATATATATATATATATACATACATACATATATATACACATACATACATATATATATATATATACATACATATATATATATATATATATATACATATATACATACATATATATATACATATATACATATATACATACATATATATATACATATACATATATATAGACATATATATATATATATATACACACATATATATATATATACATATATATATATATATATATATATATATATATATATACAGACATATATATATACATATATATATATATATATATATATATGTGTGTATATATATATATATATGTATGTATATATATATATATATATATGTATATATATATGTATATATATATATATATGTATATATATATATGTATATATATATATATGTATATATATATGTATATATATATATATATATATATATATATATATATATATATATATATATATATATATATATTTGTGTGTAACCTATATAGAATGTGAGTCTATCATGTAAAAATATTAACATACTCACACAATGGTAGCATTAATAAAAAGTATGAAGGAAATAACTTTTGTGAATAGAAATGCACATAATCTTGAAGAAGTCAAAGTTATCTTTGGGCAAACCATTCCTTTATAATCTATTAGAATCTATGGCTTGATGAATGATTTAGTTCCATTATTCCTTGCCATGTCTAGATTATTCCTCTCAGATCCCTACCATCTTTAGCTTTCTTACATGATTTCCATATTTTCCTATATTCATATACATTTTCCTTTAAGGATTTATGAAAATGTTTTTATTCATACTTTAGGTACCTTTAGTCATATATTCCTAAAGATCTAGTCAGCATAGAATCAAATTAGGAAAAATAATAAATGGATTTTCTCATATATGTATAAACAAGGTGTATGGCTTACATGTCACTTATCAATAAAGAATTTTAGTTGTAAGTCCTATTAAGAGATTCATAGTAATAAAATAATTATTATAAATTCATATTGACATGAAAATATATTGGGATTTTACTTATGTTTTTAATATGGCTTGTAGATTTTTAGCGAGTTAAGGAATTGGTCTTACAATTAAGGTACATATTGAACTGAGCATAAGGAGATTAAATACATATATAAATCATATGTGAGTTTGATTTCAATTTGACTAGAGTAGAATAGAATATCTATATGGATAGTCTATTGATTATAATACCCTATTTATTAACATGAATGTTTAGTTATAATGATTATTGAAATCATATGAAATCATTGATTAGAATTGTAAATGACTAGTGACATCTATATACAAAATTTATATATTGTCTAAATATTTACATACAATATATGTTATGAATACATTTAGGATGTACAAGTGATCATATATATGATAAATATCCATGTTAAGACTTAGGAAGTACATGTATAATACATAGAGGTGTGATTATATTTATAGCAATATTAACTGCTAAAAATAATCCATAGAATTTTGAGTGTTAGGAATCTATAATTACATGAATGTAGTCTACATAAATATGAAAGTTGTTTAAACAAAATATTATATTTTTGTGAGAATTTTGACTTTATTTATTATGTTTGGTTGTTGAAATTGAGTAGTGTATAAATAAAAATTGATGGATTGTGATATTATTGCTTGTCATAGAATATATTATGTATTTAAATCTACTTATAGAAATTAGATTAAGTATTCTAAACATAGATTATAGCTAGTTGGTATAAATTGTATTTGTTTCCTTATTATTTAATTAACAAATAATATTGTGGAGATTCATTCATATGTTTGACAGATTAAATGTATACATTTTGGTTATTTCTATGTTTATCATATTTTATGACTGCTAATAATAAGTAATATGTATGAACCTATTAGTTATAATTATGTTAACCAAATATCATATTGTTGGTACTAAGTAAGTAGTGAGATTGACTTCACTAGATCAATAGTATCACCAATACTAGATGAAGGTAATTTGATCAAGTGATGTGTATGAATTTTATTGATCCTAAAAATCAATAACTATTAAAAACTTTTACCAAAGTAATGTTAGTTATACATTGTTATTTCATATGTATGATTTACATGTTTTTGAAATATAATTTTAGAACATATTTCTTTATGGTACACTACAAGTTCTTATAAATCACACAACACATAGGTACTAGCTTGTCTCTCTTTACATCATCATTATTTAGTCATCTATGAAGGGAGGGCCATTACATGATGGGGGATTGTGTGAGGGATTGATGGTCTATGGTTGGTGTAGAAAATCACTTAGATGATTCTCTCCCTCCTCCATAATATTACTTATTTTGAGACTACACTTGAGATTGCCATAGATACCAGAGTTTAAGAACTCTTGCTCCATGGAGCCTTGTATCTTGTAATTGTATTTATTATTATTGAAACATCATATTTGATGATATTTAATTATTTAGTCTTTTTACATTAATAGTCATGGCTATATGTTTGTACTAGCAGTGGTTGAAAAATTGTAATTACTTTCTATATTTAGCTATGTTTTGTTTCCTATGATGCTAGTGATCTGTAACACATCAATGTTACATGATTATTTTACATATGACATACTTAGAATATTTATCTAGATCACTAATTATATTTTCATGGTGAAGTATAATGATAGAATACATTATTTAAATTTAAAAAAATCACATATTTCTAAGTAGATTCAGTGGGGATGTTACACTATAACAATCAAATTTGAAAATTAAACCCTCATTTACCTTGTGATCCATGTTTTTAGGATTCCTAAAATGTGGTTTACCTTTTAAATTAATATAAATGCATATCAATCCAATTTTTATACCACTTAGTACTTTAATATAGAGGTATATTTACACTATTACACATTGAGGAAAAAGTCCTTATTCTTTTCAATTTTTACTTTGATCACTATAATAAGTCATCAGCCAAGTCAAAAGCATGTTTTACCCAACCTAAAACATACCATGATAAAGTATTAGAGATATTTATAGATGAATTAATATATTCAAATAAAATAATAATAAATAACTCTTGGTGGGAGAACTACATTGGTTCTATTCCCTCCTAGGAGTATTGGATATGTAGGAAGTGTTCAGTCATTATTGAAATTATTGGGGGAAACTCCCAATTATGCTCTACTTTTTTATATTTTTAAGTTTTCAATTATTGTATGCCCTATTATGGTTTCAACCTTGGATAAACTATGTTCAAGTCTTCTACACACTTATAAATGTCAAATTCATGCATGCATACCTAATTTAAGCTATCAAAAGTGATCATAGCCTAAGTTCCTCATTTTTAGGAAAATAAAGCATCACCCAATTTGGGATAATAATGGCAGCCAATCATATTATGAGTTAGTTGATTTTGTCCTTATTTATTTTTAGTCTTTGCTTATGGGAACTTGCATATTTTATTCATGATTTCCTATTTCAATCATCGACCAATCAACATAGTCATATTTAGATTAAAAACAAACAGGTTTTCCATTTCATTTCATAGTTAGTATTCTTTCATTTGATTTCACCTTTTGTATTTTACTTTCATTTCACTTATCAAAAGTTTATTTTTAGCATTCTACTTTGATCTATTCTATTTATTTTAATTAAGGACAATTCACCTTTTAATAAAACTTTCAATAAAAAGTGGTTTATGCAATAACTTTTTTTTCTTGGTGGAGGTGCAAAAGTGTAGATACTTAAAAATGAATTTTTAAGTATATTACAAGATTTTAGGGTAACTTTGAATTTATTGATTATTATCCTAAATTAGTTTTTATTGAAATGTTTTATTATTCATTTTTAGTTGTGTCTTATTTCTTTTATCTCTGTCACCTTATTTCTTCTCTATTTATTTCTTCCTTGTTTCTAATGATCCCCTAAAAAGGTATTGAGTTTATTTTTGGGGTTATGAATGTTGTACGTGTATTTGGGTACCCTTGAGATTTTGAGATCTTATCTTTTTTAGATTTTAAATCATGTGATGGTGGTTTGAACATAAATAAAGTCAAAATTTAAATTCAATTCATCTATAAATACATTGGTATCTTAGTGAATTTAGACATCTAGTAAAAAATATCAAAGATAATATAATATTTATTATCATACCAATTTAATTATAAGTTAAAAAAAAATTTGAATAATTAAAAAATAATCTACATAGCATCTAGTGTAACACTAAAGTTCATAGTAGTGACACATTGCATTACACTTAATTTCTTAGATAAATAATTATTACATTTGTTGTCATGTTTTTTAAATATTTTACATCATTGAGGGCCTAAAATATATCAATGAAGCTCAATGTTTCTCTAGTTTGACATAGGCCCTAAAACACATCATTTTCCTTATCATTTCTAAGGTAACATGCCCAATTAGGTTTTGTATAAGAAGTGTGATTTCCCAATGATTGTTGAATTTTTTATAAAACATAGAGAGGTTTTTGGATACTTATATATGAAATAAAAAAAACCATTAAAAATGTTTATGCCAACATGAAACTTACCAAAAATGTATTTTCTATGATTCTAGTAACCAATAAAAAAACTTAATGGTTTAGACAAGGAATTTCATTCACTACAAATATTTAATTTTCTCACTATCCTGCCATAAAGACCTAATTCATGACATCTAAAAATCTATGAACCCAAGTCACGTGACCTTGAAATGACATTAAAATGTGGTTTTATTTATAAGGGTCTTAAATTATTTAATCACATAGTTTGTGATAGGTTGGAAATCAAAAGTCATGCATGTCAACAATAAAATCCATGTATATGATAGTATAATCCCTTATCCCTATGATATGAGTTGCAAATTCAAGTAGGAAAATTATATTATGGTCTTTCACTATTCCTTATTTTGATAGAAGTATTGTTAGCCAAAATTAGCCACCATGAGTGAGGACAATTTAAAATTTACTTATAAACTTGTTTAACCTTGTTAGTATCCTTGTGAGAGTCTTTGTCTAGGTATATTGGTCAGCTTGGTCATAACAAGGTGTCTTATGAAGTTCTATTCATATTAAGGTATATTGTATGGTTAGAAAGAGTGAATCAAGAAGCTACTCTTTTCATCCATCCCTTCATGAAGGTCTTATTTGAGTTTTGGATAGATTAAGGTATTTTGGTAAATTTTAAGTTTAATTTTCAAAGGTAAATATATATTTACACATGGTGAAATGTTAGTGCATTGAACTTATAAGGTGATATTGGATGAAGGCTTCTAAAGGCCAGGTATGGCAAGGTGAAACCTTGTTATTTCATGTTTATAAAAGGTTAAGGTAGTTTTGGAGATATTAAGGTAATATTGATTTTGGTAATAAGAAAAATTAAGTGCATTTTTGGGCCTCCAACACATGTATATGATTTTCCAAAACTATACATCACTCACACATATCCACCTAGGTTAGTTTAATGAGAAAGGAGTGGTGGAACCCTCCAAATATCAAGAAATCAAAGTATAACATATAAACACACTTGCCAAAGGATTGAAAAGCATTTTTTCAATGTTGAAGTGGTTAGTTAAGGTCATAAATGGATGTTATCAAGTCTCTTATAGGTTTTTAGAGTCAAATCAAGCTTGTGGTAGCATTTTTAGGTTCAAACAATGTAAAAAAAATTCATCTTTTCCATCACTCCCTTTGCAAGCTTATGAAGGTCTTTTTTAGGTGTTCATTCCATGAAGAGGAAGGAGAGTTGGGAGAAATGATATTTTTTTGATATTTTACACTATTACCTCAATATTCCATGCATTAGTTTCAGGTTATAGGGTCTTAACTTTATGAACAATCGTTAACAAGTTAAACAACCCAAAACCCTCTTAAAACTACATAAGAAGAGTTTTTTTTTCTTATTATAATGAGTTGTAGGATAATGGACGTAAATGGTTGATTATTGGAGATATTAATGGGTGTTAATATGTATTTAATATCCTTTTACACCATTATTTTGCAAGTATGGGCAGCCAAGATAGCAAAAATGTTGTGTTTTTATTATTTTGAAGGTGGAAGACAGGGTTTCTAAGAACTATGATGTTTTTGGGCACATAATAAGTTTGTGTTTGGAAGGATAAAATTTTAATAACATACTTATATCTTATTATATTTCATTTATACCTTATTAAATCACTAATAGATTCAAATATCAAGAAAATTAACAAGTATGTTGACTATGCATAAGACTATGTATAGGTGGTTATCAAAAGTCCTTAGAAAAAATGAATCCATGGTGTTTAAAATAAATATCAAAGACTTGAATATATTATGAATAATTTTAAATTTTTATATAATGTTTAATCCACCAAATAAGTGATCTATTCAACCTAAATGGTGTTTTGGTGAGCAACTTGCTGAGGGAGGTTTCAGGGCTATTGAGTCTAAAGGGAGTAATGTTACTTATACATTTTGTTACTCAATAAAAAAATAGTAACATTGGTTTATTTGGATATTAATTAAATAAATGGATTAAATAATAATTTTTAATATTGATAAAATCAATTCATATGTACCTTTTGAATAAGATTTTAGGTACTAGTCTTTTAGCCATGTTGTTTGAACTCTCTCATAAGCTCTCTCATGTGTGAACAAGTACCAGACCTAAACATGAATCAATAATGGTAGTTTTAGATTATAATGAGTAGATATTTAATAAAATAACTACTAAAGTAATCCAAAAAATTCATTCAATGCATCATAGTCCTAAATGTTTACCTACAATCATCAAAGACAAGTAAAAAGGTATTATCAACAAATGTCATGGAAGTCTTGAGAAGTATTTCAGGTGAAAGTTGAATTGAAAAAATTAAAGGTTTAGATAATATAAAACGTCATAAGATTAAAAAAATGGATAAAAAATCTTAATACCATTATTTAATTACACTTATAGGGTACATGCCTAAAGTACATTAGTTTGGTGTTTGCAAGCAAAGCTAGGTGCTTGAAGACAACTTGAGAAGATCCAAAGAAGATTTGAACCTTTTAAACTGATATGAAGGTCAGAAAAAATATGTTAGGTTTTAAGTAACCAATAAACATGGAATTAAGTTCTTAAATGGATAAAAATGCAGATCTATAGGTCTACAGACTTGTAGGTCAACATTCTTAAGAAAGAGAGCCAACCTTGCATGAAGCATGATGTTTGAGGATGAAAATGAAGGTTATAATCCATGACTATATGTTTTAAATTTATGTGTATATATTTAAAATATATAACCAATAATAAAAAGAAACTTTATTGAATCCTTAACACACATAAAAAAAGAAGCATTTTTAATCTTGCTTAAGAACCCCTTTTTTAGCCCCATTTTCAAGAATCTAAGGAAATATGTAATGTTTACATTGGAATTGGTTATTTAAATAGATATATTAAGTTTTTGGGAGTCATAATAATAATTTTAAAGTGTTTAACATGCTTTGAATGTGATTCAAACACCAAAAAACACCTAAAATCATGCATAAAGTCTAAAATGGATATAAAATTAAGAGAAATTGGCAATGATTGAAGGGTTTTAAAGGTTGATATTAAAAAAATAATGGTTGTAATAGTTTAAGTATGTTGTAAAAGACATAAAATAGTAATTTTTTTTGTCTTGAAACACCCTAAAACTCAAAATATGTATTTAGTTTAGCTCTTGGTCTACTCATGCCTCCATTTTTTGCTAGCTAGCGCTAAAAAACTTGTAACTCTTGTAAATTGAGTTATATTCCATGAAATATCTTGAAAATATTCCATATAACATATTTTCATGTGACCTAAAGTATTTTTATGTTTTTTAGGTGGTAATTTATGTATTTTTATGATCTATAGGATTGTAGGCTTGCATTAGGCCTATTTATGAATGGTGGGTATTGAGAAAGTGGATATGTCTTGTAAGTTAGGCCCTAAAATTTTATATGAAGTTTTAAGGGGATAATGGGTACCCAAATATTATTTTATTTTCCTGATAATTTTTTTGGATATCTCAAACCAAGGATCTTTACACCAAAATGGGGTTACAAGGATTAGGTCTCCAAGAGAGAGAACATGAGAAAAATGAAGGAAATGAAAAAATAGATGTGAAAAGATGATGGAATATGGATATTTAATATGTTTTCAAGGAATTTATAGCCAGCTAATATTAATATCCAATTCATAATCACTATAAGAGGCATTTTCATAAGCTCAAAGGTGAGTCATCAAACCAAACATAACTCCTATGCCATGTTGATCAAGTTGTCATCAAATGGAGCACACACATGTTGAAGAGAGACTTCATCAGTATGATTTAGTAGTTTTTTATTTATTTTAACTTGTTACATGATTTATTCATAAACATAAATATATATTGACACCTCACTGCTCTCTCTCTTCTTCCTTCTCCTATATGTATTCATGATTTGGCATTGAAAGGATCCTCCACTTGAGTATGGTGAATCCCTAATCCTTTTGTAAACCTTTGAAGCAATATACAAGATGGTTTTACCTTCTCTTATGAATAATTTTAGTGTTTGTTTATGTATGATTGATCTTGTCTAGTGTTGATTAATTTCTCCTTGACATGTTATCTCATTCTCTCAACTATGTGAAGTTTGAACTCATTATTGCATGTCATATGAAGTGTTTGCATAGTCTTATGAAATTTAAGTGAGGAAATAATTAAATAGTGTTCTTTAGACCTCTTAACAACCATCCCTCCTTACCTAATCATCATATACCATATTCATAATGAAATATTGATTTAAGAGGAATAAATTAGGATTAATGTATGAATAGTTTAGCTTCATTCTCATTGTGCATTTATAGATGTGTGATAGTGGTTAATAATTTGGTGCATTGCCTCCCTAGTTTAATTTTATTTCATTTCTCTCTCATTTTTCCATTGTAAGTTAATAGGTTTAGTGATCATTTTTAAGTGATACATCAAGGGAGCTAGCCCTATATATAGGTTATTTTCATCTGTAAGGTCACCAAAAACCTTTGAATAGCTCTCATAAAACCTCTTCAGTGAGGATTGAACAACCTCCTCAAGGGTGCAACTTTTGATGATAACAAGTATATAACAATTTTTTTTTAATTTCAATAAAATCAAATAAATATATACAATATCTATTGTCATGTCCCATTTATAATTAATTTACCATTCAATAATTAATTAATCCAATTTTAAAGTATAGGGGAGTAAGGGAAATAAAATTAGAACAAATATTTAATTAATTGTTTATTTGTAATTGACAAGTTTGAAAATTTGATAGGGATCAAGTTAAATAATAATTTTTTTATATACAATGTGAGGCATGGTATTTTAATTATGATAATATTATTTAAATAAAATATTTTTTTCTTCCTTATCCTTAAGGAAATTTTGCCAATTTGGGAAATTCTCAGAATAGGACAAAAGTAGGAAAAGCATAATTAAAATAGGTTATGGAAAGTGGAGGAAAATTACAAATAATGGATTTTTTAATTATATTTTTATCTTTATAAATAAATTATATAGATTTGGGGGCCCATTTTGGGCCCTCTTGCATATTTATGTTCCATAATTTCTTTTCGAAGGATCTTTTGTCAAACTAAATAACTTTTTTTTAGAACAATGTTTAATAGATAATATTGGAAAAAAAAACTCTTGGATGTTGGAGGTATTTGGATAGAAAGAATTTAATCCCAAGGACTTTGGTATGAAACCCCTATGATACAAAGGTAAAATTTCACACAAGATTTGTAATAGATCTTGAAGGAGTGAAGATTCAGCTAGTATTTAGTATTTTATGTAGATAGTTGGTGTGAGTAGAGAGTACAGAAGCATTTTTATATTTGTGGGTTTGTTAAAAAAAAGTGTCTTGTAGGGTTATTTTCATGTTATTTTAGTATCATCTAGTTTCGTGTAATCATCTTATTAGTGTTATGAATTTATGCTCTGTTTGAGCAATACATTATTATTATGTACTTCTGGTAATGATTTTTTGCACAAAATTTATATTCTAATATAAAATTATTTTGGAGTGATTATTTAAATAATTTTTAATGTTTTATACTAATTATTATGTTATTCCATAAAAAATATCAAATTTGGATTTCACTAGCTAGTGTAGAGAAAGGCTAAAATTTTATGGTAATGGTTCTTAATATAAAGTTAATTATAGATATGATATTTATATAGACAATTTAATAAGGGTACATGAAAATGTTTTTAGAGCCATAATATTTACAACTTATTAGGTTTTAAGAGTGGAGGCTTCCTAGTGAGAGAGAAACTAGGTATTTCAGATGAGAATATAAGAAGTTACAAGTAGAGAAATCAATCTTAGTATAATAAACTATGGATGAAATTGAAAGGGGAAAAAATATTGAAATATTAATAAAAGGATGATAAGTTATACAAGTTGGAAAACATAAATTTTGTCCAAGGAGAGTTGAGAGAGGTGATGGGGAAACTAATGGATCAACTATGTCTTGGGCCTATTCCTGAAAGGTAAGTCTCACCTATGAGAAACATATATACAAGTCATTCAATTTAAAAAACCCCAAAACTCAAATTCATATCAGAATATGAAGAGATCATAATTTCACCACTTTAGTCAATTGGATTAGTTACAATAAAAGTAACAAAGATATATAATTCATACATGAATTTAGATGAAGGTCTCAAAGTTGTCCCTTATTATGATAAGTTTTTATAAATGTAAAAAGGAACCACACACCAAAGAGTATTAATAAATCATCATAGTGGTGGAGGAAAGGATCTAAAAAATAAATTGAGCAAACTATCAACTCATACATATGATGGTAGTGATACAATTTCAGCTCAAGCTTAGTTATAAAAATTATGAAGCTATCTTAATCTCAACCCTATAAAGGAGAATGAATCTATTCAATTTAAAAAATTTAATTTTGAGTGTGTTGCATATGATTTATGGTGTCATGGTATAATAACATAAGGACATGAAAAAATACATACCTTTGAATAATTCAGTTAGAGGCTTCTAGATAGATTTGAGTTGAGGGATGACAAAAAGTACTTCAAATAACTCTCTAAAATCAAACAAACCTTAGTAAGTGCCTATGTATTATAAATTCAAAATATGGATGTAATGGTAAGTTATATTTTATAAAAAAGGGTTATATTTATTTTTATTGATGGATTTTTTGATCCCCTTAGAGGTTTTGTCAAGGCTTTTTCACCAGTCATCATACATGATGTTATAAGAAGAGATTTAACTCTTGAACCCTCAGCACAAAAGAAAAATTTGTCTTATCCTTCAAAACCATTTTAATTTGGTCAAAATATGGTTTTTCATAATATATAACTTCCTAATTTTATTAAAAAATACGTGCCTCCTGACACAAAAAGGATGATTAGGATACTATGAATGAACTACAAAGGAATAAGTTTTTTTTTCATATGTAAAGATTTGAGGGGACCACATCATAAATGCCTGGATAAAGGTAAATTGAACCATATTAAAGTGATATAATATGATGAACAAGGTGTGGAATAGATTAAAACCTTGGAAGAAGTGAAAAACCTATTAATAGAAGAAGAGGGAAATGAAATTATAGGTGGAGGTATTCTAGAAACCTTGTCAGGAGCACCTAGATGTCACCCTTTTCAAGTTCATGGAGTGATAAATGGAAAAATAATGATAATAATAATTTATATTGGAGCTACACATAACTTCGTTGATGAAGGACTGGTGGTTAAAAGAGAGTTACAGATGGAATATTTTGAAGGATTCAATGTTTTTGTTGTAAATGGACTTACAATGACATGTAACAAAGTGATCAAGAAGATTAGCATTAATGTAGGGACTATAAGTTATGTGATGATTTTTATGTGGTGAGTTTGAGTAAAAAAAAGATCATCTTATGAGTGAAATGGTTGCATTCTTTAGGGGATTTTCACTAGAATTACCAGACTATGGAATTAAAGTTTAATTCCAATGGTAAGGAGATATTTTTTAGGGGATTGTCTATGGATCACCATAAATGGTCACAATAAAAAGAATGGAGATGATTATCTAAAGAGGCAAAGTAGCATGAGCAGATTTTTTTTTTGATAAAATCCTCTCATTCATCTAAAGGTAATTATAATCTTTATCATATTGATATCAAAAAAATATTACACTCATAGTAAAATTTTTTTGCCCATTTTGAGTTCCTGGAGTGATTAATGGAGAAAGAATGACCATACTCATTGATAATGGATCCACACATAACTTCACTAATGAAGGATTGTTGGTTAAAAGAGGGTTATGAATGGAAGGTTTTGAAGGATTCAATGTTGTTGTAGATGGATTTACAATTCCATGTAACAAAGTGATCAAGTAGCTCAATGTTACTATGGGATACTATAAGGTATGTGATGAGTTTGAGTGGAAAAAATATGGTCTTACAAGTGAAATGGATGCATTATTTGGGGGATTTTAACTATAATTACTAGAATATGGAGTTAAAGTTTAACTCCAATGGTAAGGAGATAGTTATCAGGGGTTTGTCTAATGGTTCACCATAAATGGTCACAAAAAAGATAATGGAGAGGATTATCTAACGAGGCCAAGTAGCATGGGAAGAAAATTGTTTGATAAAATAATTTGAATCATCCAAAATTAATTCTAATTATTACCGTTGCTGATATCAAAAAAATATTACACTCACATAGTAAAACTTTAAATGATTTATCACCTAGTTTACCCCTAGATAGAGGTTTCTAACATGTAATAAAATTATAACCAAGAGTAACACCAGTCATCACAACTCCATAATACCACCCATGAGGGTTGAAATAATAATTTTAAAATTCCATTAGATAAATATTAAAATATGGGTTTTATAAGACCAAATTCTAGACCCTTTTCATCTTCCATAGTTCTTGTTAAAAATAAGGATGGGACACTATGCATGTCTATTGATTATAGATCCTTAAATAAAAAAAACCATAAATAATAGGTATTATTACAAGGATATATGAGTTCATAGATGAACTACATGGTGAAATTTATTTTTCTAAGATTGATCTAAGATCTAGATATCACCAAATTTGCATGAGAGATGAAGATGTACACAAATCTACCTTCAAGTGCCATTATGGACATTTTGAGTTTTTAGTCATGCCTTTTGGGATAAGTAATGATCCTAATACCTTTCAATTTATTATGAACCATGTCATCATGGATAGGTTGGGAAAAATTTTATTGGTATTCTTTGATGATATCTTGGTTTACAATAGGACATGGGGGGGCCATTTAAAACATCTAGACATTATTTTGGACATATTGGAGAAGCATGCATTTTCTAATAAGGAATCCAAATGTGAGTTTGTATAATAGAATTTTTATATTTGAGTCATATCATTAGTGATAAGTGAGTACATGTGGATCAAAAAAAGATCCAATCTATCTTAAATTGGCCAACTCCTACTACTTTGACACAGTTGAGAGGCTTCTTTAGGTTATGTAGCTATTATAGGAGATTTATCAAGGGGTTTTATAAATTGGAAGCCTCTCTTATATATTTGACCAAAAATTGATCATTTTCATGGATAAAACCAAATCATCTACATTTGAGAAATTAAAAGAGGTAATGAGCTCTTGCCTAGTAGTGGTAATTCTTAATTTCTCCCTCCCATTTATTATATATGTGATTCTTTAGTAGAGGGAATATGAGCCATTCTAAGTCAAATTTGGCATCCTATTGATTTTTAAAGTAGGAAATTGAAATATTTATATAAATTCTAATCTATTTATGATAAGGAAATGTTATCCATAATGCATGCATTAGAAATATTCAAATAGTATTTGGTATGTGTATACACCCTAAATTGGTCAAACAACCATACATATCATGTATTTTCATAGTCCTTTCATAAGAGACTCTGACTAGAGAATAGGAGCTTTGTTCACATTTTTCCATGTCTTTCATGTTATCCATTTGGGTTTGGTTCTAATCTTGAGTCACTTTTTTACCCATTCCCAGTCACCTCAAGCCTTTCAAAAGGTCATTCCACCTTAGCTAGGTTAGGTTTCCCATTCTCATTCCATCCCCCTAGTCCCTAGCCTATAAGATAGGAGTATTTAGAGTGGAATACAACATTGAAACCTAGGGTGTCTAATTTCTAGCATTCTTATCCAAAGCCAATTTGAGCTTAAATGATTAGTTTATTCCATTGGATGGATCTTACTCCTTTTATTTACTTCATTCCTAAGTTTTCCAATGTCAACCAAATGCAAATAAAGCTCCCAAATTTAAAATAATGAGTCTCCTATATAAATGACTACACAAGGCATTTTATATCTAACACTTACTACTTTGGCACATTAGACATAATAAAAATAAGTCAATAGTATAGCTCACCTTCTTTGCATCTCACATATGCATGTATGCTTGATAAAGGAAGGGATTAGGTGAAATTCATTCTTACATATATCATGCATTTTGATTATACATGTTCCCTAAGGGAGAAATACATTTGATCTGAGACCCTAGCTTGAGGGTTAATGTAAGCAACAATCAAAACAACAAGGGTTCTAGATCATGTGATCATTCTTCTCCTAACCTAGTTTTTCCTCTTTTTGATTTTTATGTATTCATTATTTACATGTGTGTAGATTGATATAGGTATTGAAGACTAACATCAACCTACAATGAGCTCTATTCACTTCCAAACCTCAAAACTTGGTACACATGCTCATATTGACCAAGTGAGCAAAACCCAAAAAGCTTAGATCCTTAAGATAAAAGTACCTAAAAGGATTGTATCATTGGACACCAAGGTGTCATATTCTGACACTCCTATCCAATCAAAAAATATAAGATAGATTTAGATTCCTAATAGTGTCTCAGTCTTGCTCCTCAATTACTAGCTATGGAATCATTTGTTTTGGCTTGATTTAAAATAAGTTTTTTCTCCTTCTCTTACATAATTATCTGTTAAGATCGATATTTTACCACATTAATCTATATTTTTCCTATTATTTAAAACCCTTATTATTTATGATATAAACACTAAATTCCTAAAAATAATAAAACATTTTGGTGAACTTGACTTACTTCAAATAAACCTAAAACCCTAGAAACACTTTGGGTTTTTCCTTCATATTTTTGTGCAAAAATTTAATCTCAAAATTATAATTTTTGTATCAATTTTTGTGCATTATTGCTATCCAAAATTTATTTTTAGAATTTAAAATTATTTTATAATTTTCATAAATTCTAAAGCCCTAGTTTAAAACCCTAGATTTAAAAACTAGGTCCTTAAACCTCAAAACTTCCTTGCAAATTTTAGAAAACTATTTTCGAAGTTTTTCAAATTGATTACTTTGTCAAAAATAATTTCAAAATTAGTAGTTTTCTTGTGTACAAATTTAATTTCCCAATTCTGATTTTTGTTTATATTTTTGTGCATTATTCCTATTTAAATTTATTTTTAGAATTTAAAATTATTCCATAATTTTCCAAAATTCTAAAACCCTAGCTAAAAACCCTAGATTTCCAAACTAGGTCCTCAAACCTCAAGTTTTCCTCCCTTACTTTTTTATAAAAATAATTTGATTTTTTTGCAAATTATTTGGATTATCAAAAGTAATTTCAAAATTTTGATGATAGTAGTTCTTTATGCATGTATTTGCTTCATAGTACTTTTAAAAATTCTATTTGGTGAAAGAAATAAAATGGCCACAAATATAATTCATCCTTCTCATCCCATAGATGAATTTATAAAATTTTCTTATAATTATGACAATGATTGTAAAAAATTTCAAAATTGCACATTAGCTAAGAATGTACAGTATTATTTCATTTACAGCGAAGATAATGACTATTGTTGTAATGAAGGATATGATGATATACGTAATGATGATGGTGAAACACAAATAGATTAATCTTTTTCTATAAACCCCATTTATTTTATTACTTCTTCTAAATAAAATAATTTTGATACATGGGAAAGATAATTCGCACCTCATTCCCCTATACACAATACACCAAATGAACAAATTAGCCATGCGCTTCCAAGTGAACCTCTTATGGGTGATAATTTGCTTCCTTGTGAACACCTCTCTTTCTCTCTCTCTCTCTCTCTCTCTCTCTCTCTCTCTCTCTCTCTCTCTCTCTCTCTCTCTCTCTCTCTCTCTCTCTCTCTCTCTCTCTCTCTCTACTTCAATGTTCAAGTTACAACAATATAAATGTAATAGAATTGAATTACCAATGCATAGTTTAAATGATACATCTCATGTTCTTAACTCTAATTTATTAAAATAATGTTCAAATGAAAAATACCCTTCTCTTAATTCTCATATTTCACATGAAAATAATGCATGTCTTTCATACATGGATAACATAGATGCACATAATATTCCAATTTCAAATGATAATTTATTTCATATTTGAAAATAATTAAATTCTTCTATTACACCTCTCCCTAATGATGACGGAAGTGATAATAAATATGATAGTGATCATGCCAATGACTATGAAAATGAGAGTTATTATGAAAAATATTACATATATGATAATGATGATGACAATTATGCATATAATGAAGAATAATATGCATCTCATATTTCTAACTCTTCTCTCACTCCTCTCAAACATTATGCACTTCCAAATTTTGTTTCTACTTCTATGAATGATTCTATTTCAAATAATGCACATGTTAATGCTAATATCACATCTTATACTAAATTTTAATGTGATTCACTACAACATAAAGATACCAATGAATCTCCCAAGCTACCCCTCACTATAGTATAACCCAATTCTAACTCTTCACCTAAAGAGAATGGTAGCCCACATCCCTTTAGTAAGGTCCAAGTTACTATTACACCCAAGGTTCAAGTGAGCACACCCCCTCTTTATGATTTAATTTCTAAATGTAGTATTCCCATGGTTAAAATTAACAATCAAATTCAATTATTAAATGAACCACTTCAAGATACTAATGTGCCACCCTAGGAGATCATCTCTTTGATGCATGTAGTTGGTGAATTACAATGCCAAATACATCTCATTACCTTGGAAAACAAATCTTACAAGTCTTGGATGGATGCCAATGATCTACATGTTAAACCTATTTTGAAGACATTCATAAAAGATTAATTACCTAATCATTTCTAGCTACCATCATTACCTCACTTTGATGGAACTGGAGTTCTATTTATACACCTTAAAGCCTTTCAAAAGGATTTGCCATCTCATATGAGCGTGTTGATTCTACTCAAGTTATTCTAGTAGACATTAGTAAGGGAAGCATAGAATGATTCTTTCATCTACTCCCAATTGGTTCATTACACACATATGATGACTTAGAGGAGGTATTTCTCAAATATTACATTGTAAACATGGGCCCTCATGTTACATATGAGAAACTTGCCACACTACATCATAATTCTTTAGAGCCAATTAGTGAGTATATCTTAAGATTCAAGGCTCACATGTTAAGATTGATATACAAACTAGTAGATCTAGAGATTCAACATATCTTTATTAAGGGGCTTCACCAACCTCTACTCGAGCATCTACTATATTAGACAGAGTCTTCTTTTAGACACTTTTGTTGTATAGTTTTATCTTTGAAAAATAAATTAGTATTGATTGAGGAAAATTAAATTGATTAGATCACTCTATATTTTATAGTAGCATCTTTATCTACAACTCCTAGCATTCAGTATCCACCATGTCCTAAATAAGATAGTATACCACAACTAGAAAAGTAACCAATCAAGAATAAAGAGTTGTTTTCTAGAGCACAACCTATAGTATGCACTAAAAATAACAATAAATAATCACCACTACAATTTGATTAAGAGTGGGATAGACCATATACCATATTATCAACACTACTAGATAGGAGGTTAATCACACTACCTTCTACTCATTGATGAGATCCACATCTCTTACATAGATAGCCACATCGACTCTTTTGTAACTATAATCATATATATGGACATAGCTATAATGATTGTTATAGACTCAGGGATTGTATTAATAGATATGTTGATAATGGCATCATAGAATTCACATAGGGGCCACTGAGATCTCCTCCATCATGGAAACCTAGACCTCATTCCTTCATGACTAAGTCATCCCAAGACATTCCTTTACAAGAATCATCAATCACTCATTATGAACACAATGCAAGTTTTAGGATAGAATCTCATAGGAGATCTCCTACTACACTACCTCAAGAAGGTTTGGAAACTAGTATAACAAGAATAACCTACATATAACACTATAGTATAAAGAATATATAGTGCCATTTCATATACATATCCAATAGAGTCCTAGGTATCACAACAAAGTCCTACTCATGATAAATCACTATGGGTAGATTTTTTGGGTCCTATCTCATGTAACAATCCACTAAAATTAAGATTAAATGATCCCACACCACATAGTACTAATGAGAAATATTCATTACGACTAGATTTTCTAGGTCTTATCTCACATAACAACCCATTATGATTAAGATTAAATGAGCCCTCATCAAAACTTTTAGCTCCATCTTGATATATTGCTCAATCACATACAACACAATAGAGGCCATAAGGTATTCAATTATAGATAGATGAGCCTTCTTCACAACACACAATTTCAACTTCATGACCAATAAAGTTAAATTTTTTATAATATTCACACATAGTTGCAATTAGCACACAATAAATAGTATCAGATATAGAGCACATTCCTACATAACATGAGCAGTATGTGCACTTGTTTAGTTGTTAGAAAGGGTTCAAATAGTGATACAACACCAAATAATACAACATATGATCATTCTAATTTTAGTTTGTAAGCTTCACTTAACAGGTCAATAATGGAGCCAAAGGTCTAGCTACCCTTTGTATTCTTGAGCCACTCTCAGGGAGGTAATACATACATAGTGCTATCTTACATCCCCCTACTAACAACTAACATTCTTGATTTAAAATATCCATCCCTAGCCAAACCAACATATCTAAATCTAGACCTTACCAATATCCTACTTTTTCCAATTACAATCTAATTCACTCTACCAAATAAATTTTACAAATTAGAAAACCAACAGATTTTTGCTTACATATAATCACAAATCAAACCTAAACAACACATCCAAACATATCATAAATAATCAAATTACATCCCAAATGCTATCTTACCAAACATATCAAAACAATCAAACCACATATCCCAAGTACCATTTTACCAAGCTTATGCAAATTTAAAATCAATACCAGATCAACTATTTCTAAATCAGCCACCTACAATCAAAATACTAGTATGTTCCAAAATCCATAACAAAATGTATAGGAATATAAAATCAAATCAGCATCCATATATATAATGCAATTTTAAAACATGTACATCATATCAAAATATAATCACCCATGAATGGGCATCATGCCCTTACTCTCAGTCTCACTCTCTCCTCTAATACTAGTCCCATAATCCAATCTAGCACTTGATATCACCATGCCTCCTCAACCTATTGAATGCCTCTTGTGATGTCTCTCTCACTCCAATAATCAACCATGATCCTTGCATAAGTCTACATACCATATCCAAAGATCTATGTTTTCATCTATAATCTATGTAATCACTAATCCATAATCAAGTGGAGGCATCTTATGCTTATCTAAATCAGCCCTCATCTCATCTCTCTCTCTAGTTGCCCTAACATATGCAGTCATAGCTATAGTTCCTTATCAAACAAATGAGCATAAATTCTAGTAGTAATGATCACTCACTCTATCAAAACCTCCTCCACTACATCATCAAGAACATGTCACGTAAGCTCACAAAGTGTAGACTCAATAATAGTCTCTTAGAACCCATCATCCCCACCTCCTCTTTCAACAAATGATTCATCCTTAGAACCTCCCACTCCACCTACATGAAAAGATACAAACACTACATTAGACATGCACTTTCAAAACAAACTAGAACAAGTTCAAACTTGTAAAAATACTCAAGTATAATCAAAATCTTACCTCCCATCATCTGGATTAGATCAAGATCCTCATGCTCAAGGGCATCTCATACACCAATAGGGTATAATAGGGCCCACTAATGCCTCTCCCACCATGTGGTATATGCCTATGTATAACCAACATCATCTACATCAAGAATATATATAGCTGCATCTTGTGCATCTAAGGGTAACGATGTTAACTCAGCCTCAGTAGGCCTATCACAAGCTCTTGATCTTGATGGTGCTCCTGAACTCTTCACCCATAGCTATTGTATTGGGGACACATCCTATGGAACCCAGAACTATCTAGTCACATGATCATACTAAAAGTGCTCATACATTATAGGCCAATGGTCATGTAACCAACAACTAACCCTAATATAATATAACTTCACTTCATCTTAGGGTCACCTAAGAAATCCTCTATAGGACCTCTATATGATATCTTGAGCCACCAGTCTATGTAGCATACATCTATAGTGATCCATCCCAAGAGAATTGATAGCCAATGAACTCATCCACTAATCCCCATATAGATATGGAGGTGCTCATCTCTCTCTCAGTAATCCCAGTAGCTACACAACTACTATGTGCTCATAGGCCAAACAATGAAATAAAGTAGATGCACTCAGACCACCATTGAATGACTCATGAGTAAACATGTATAGATCTATGTATAAGTGGGTAAGCTTATTCCTACCCCATGAGAACATATTTCCATATACCTCTACACTAAGTATAATCCTATGCATCCTATATGTAATCGATACCCCACTCCCATCCACTGCAATAAAATAAGTTAACAACATTGCCAACCACTTCTACAAACATGGAACACTCAATCAAATAATAACTAACAATAGTACATCCCTATCATTTCCTTTGTTATGTATGATTCAAGGTAAACTAACAAAAAATAAGGATGCATGATCAATTGAATTTGCACCCATATCATCTTTTAAAGTCACATGCCATCCACTAATCAACAAATACAAAATATGGTACACATCCTCTAGAGTAATAGTCATCTCTCCAGTATGAAGCTAGAAAGTAAAGGTGTATGAATTCCATATCTCACACAAGGTGGTAATCAAATACCTATCCCACTACATAATGCCTACGTTACACACATGACCTAGCCTACCTTATCTATCACAATCCTCTCATTAACTAACAAAGGCAACAATCTTAGAGCTTCCATCACCTAGCCTTTATAGAACTCCCTCATCCATATCTCACCCTACAAAACACTAGAAAGAAACATGTATATTAGTCAACTATGCCAAATCAATAACCAAGCAAAATGACAACAACTAAACTAAGCATCAAATACAAAAGTCCAACCTCTAAGACAACAACATTGAGTATAGGACAACAATGCTAGACAAGAGTGCTACAACTTGGACAATAGTTTTGAAAGAGGGATAAGATTGTTAGATATAGTAAAAATTTCATAAAAATCTTCAAAATAGCTCAAAATACTCAAAAATAGGCTTCCAAATAGGCATAAATCACACACTTTAGCTACTTACTAGGGTAACCTCTCCTCTAGCCTCAATCTAGGCTACCAATTGCTCAAACTAGGTCATGACAGGTGCTTATCTCCTCAACATATCTCTTACTCTAGAGATCAAAATCTCAAACTAGTCAATGAAAAATGAATCAAGAATCAATCCAATTTTCCTATATCAAACAATTTTTTTTTTTCATTCAAAACAAAATACCTTTTTTCCCATAACTTGAACTCTATAGCTCTATATTACAAACCATTTTATTTGATAGAACCATGTCAATAATGCCTTTGATATCTAGTAAACCTTGATCTCTTATTACATAATTTTCCTACTATCACTCACACACACACACACACACACACACACACACACACACACACACACACACACACACACACACACACACACACACAAATCTATACCTATTTTATACCTAGATACACACAACTTCATCCTTACCAATAACAACTTGTTCAAATTTTATTCAACTTGGTCCTCACTAGTATAAGATCATTCAACTTTCAAATAACTCAATCTAAACTATCAATCAACTTCTCAAATCAATCCAAAATTATACCAACCTTATTCCTAACATTATGCCACTAGTTATCACTTTTGGCTCAACCTCTTCTATTATAAATTTCATCCCTCTCCCCAAAAGAGGGGCATCATTCCTATTATTCTTATTCATACACCTACCCATCACACCTATACACTCTCATAGATGGATACACCATGGCTTTTACACCTCTAACAATCAAAATTATTAGATTCAGCTCAGATGGGTCAAGATATATAATAATTCAAATTACATGGTTCATTCAACATTACTTAGGACATTCAGAGGGACGTACCTTTAGTTTACAGATACAAAAATTACTTAGATATATAATGGTTTTGATCATATGGATTCATAGTAACTTTGATACAAATTCAAACCAGATATCAGATTTGGGGGCATGCACATCACTACATATCTCACACATACAACTTCATACAGCCTGACATAGTTACAAACCAAATATCCTATTATAGGCATAGTGTAGAGCACATTATTTTGATCTCTAGTTTTACACATGGGACATGACATGATAGCTCATTTGACATATGGTTATATAAATTACCAAACTATATAGATGCATCACTCACATACCAGATTTAGGGGCATGACATAGATGTTCATGCTCTTCATCATCTAGGATTATACAAATTAAAATGGCAGGACATACCATTTTATTCTTACACATTTACTAGAGTTTTTAGATTACACCTAGGCATACCCAGGGTGTCACCAAGTTGGGCCATATGATCATTTGTAGTGATTGGTCTATAACATCACCCAAACCTAGGAGTTTATGTGGGATAGAGGATAGACATTGATTTTAGGCCTCTAAGAACTTCTCATTTTAGTTTATATTATTTATAGGGGGCATGCTAGATATTTCTATACATACATTCTAGATTACATGAGTTTATATGGGATAGAGGGTAGACATTGGTTTTGGGCCTCTGAACATTTCTCATTTTTCATTCAAATTTAGTACATAGGGCATCCATTTCAATTATTAATTATTTCTCCAATCACTATTTATATTAAATACAAGGGGTATCTATTTCAAGGATTCTTTCTTTCTCTAGGCACTACAGTTCTCTATCCACTTCCCTGGCCAAGAAGTTGGCCCCTTTTTCAACACACTTATCTCTATACAGGTAAGTTCAGGTACGCATCTTATTTATTTATTTTACTCTAGTAATTCATTTCATTACATCACTAGATTAAAAGGGAGGAAAATTTATACACCCTAAATTAGTTAAGCAACTACACATCTCATGTCTTTTCAAAGTCCTTTCATAGGAGACTTCGACTAGAGAATATGAGATTTGTTCACATTTGGCCATGTCTTTTAATTTATCTATTTGGGTTTGATTCTAAGCTTGAGTCACCTATTTACCCATTATGAATCACCTTGAGCCTTTCAAATGGTCATTCCACCTTAGCCAGGTCAAGTTTCCCATGCTCATTCCATCCCCCCTAGTCCCTAGCATGTAGGATAGAAGCATTGGGATTGGACTACAACACTGAAACCTAGGGTGTCTAGTTTTTAGTGCTCTTATCCAAAATTAATTTTAGCATAAATGGTTAGTTTATTCTATTGGAAGGGTTTTACCCCTTTTATTTTCTTTGTTCCTAAGTTTTCCAATATTATCAAAATGTAAATAAAGATCCCAAATTTGAAATAATGAGTCTCCTATATAAAGGACTACACAAGGCATTTTATATCTAGAACTTACTACTTTGGCACATAAGACATAATAAAAATCAATCAATAGCATAGCTCAACTTCTCTGCATCACACATATACTTTCATGCTTAATCAAGGAAGGGCCTAGGTAGAAGTCATTCTTGCATCTATCATGCACATTGATTATGCATGTTCCCTAAGGGCAAACTACATTTGATCTGAGACCCTAGCTTGATGGTTAATGTAGGTAGCGGTCAGAATAATAGGGGTTCTATATCATGCAATAATTATTCCCCTAACCCAAGATTTCCCCCTTTTTCTTTTGATGTATTCATTTTTTGCATGTGTGTAGATGGATATAGGTATTGAAGACTAAAATAGACCTACAACAAGATCTATTCACTTATAGCCCCTAAAATTTGGTACATAGGCTCATACTAACTAGGAAAGCAAAACCCATATCCTTAAGACAATATCACCATGAAATAATTCAGCACCAAAAACTAAGGTGTCCTATTCTAGTGATCTTATCCAATTAGAAAATAAAATCTAAATTCAAATTCTTGACAGTGTCTCGGTCTTGCTTCTCAATTACCAGCTCTAGAATCATTCATTTAAGCCCAATTTAAGATAAGTTTATTTCTCCTTCTCTTACATAATTATCTATTAAGTTCAATATTTTCCCCCATTAATATATATTTTTCCTATTATTCTATACCCTTATTGTTTAGGATTTAAACACTAGATTCTCCAAAATAATAAAATAGTATGTGGCAAATTTGTTGTTAAAATAAATCATAATAGTTTAAAATTATTATTGGGGAAAAATTATTTTAATGATAGACAACATAAATGGGTGAGTAAAATAAAATCCTATAATTTTTATATAGAATAAATGAAGGGGAAGAAAATCATTGTAGTTAATGCACTCTCTAGGAAATATACCTTATATTTGATTTCTTCTATTACTATTGATTGGAAGGCCTTTATTATGATGGAATATGCAAATAATGATTTTAATAATAATATTATTGAGGGATTGGTAAAGTATGGCAAGTATAAAATATGTGATGATTTGATATTTTATAAAAATAGATCCCTTTTAGTACTCAAATCTATAATGAATGAATAGATTTTAAGAGCAATGCATGATATGCCAGTAGGAGGACATACAATCAAATTCAAGAAATATTCAGTTGTAAGGGCCTCAAGAATGATGTTCTCAATCATGTTATGGAGTGTACCATTTTTCAAGAAAATAAAGGGGAACAAGGGTTGATAGTAGGACTACTCCAACCTTTACCCATTTCTAGTAAAAAATGGGATAGTATATCAATGGATTTTATTAGATGTTTGACCAAGGTAAGTGATAGATATTGCATCTATGTAATAGTTTATAGATTAACTAATTTTTCACACTTACTTATTATATAATTATAATTTAAATCTCCTTAAGTGGCCAAATTATTTTTTATTAAAGTGTTTATATTTCATGGATTACCACACAATATTATTAGTGAAAGGGATAACAAGTTTCTTAGCTCTTTTTGGCAAGAGTTATTTAGATTAACAGGTATGAAACTCACCCCTAACACTAGCTACCATCATGAAACTAATGGTTAAACATAAATAGCATAACATTGGGTGGAGGGTTACTTAAGGAATTATGCCTCAAGTAAGCATTTTACATATGTCAATTGGCTATATGTAGGAGAATTATACTACAATACCAAGTACCATATGTCTATTAATATGTCACCATTTAAATATTTAATGGATATGATGCAATAAAATTTATTGATTTACTTCCTATAGATAATAAATTTCTAATATTAATTGATTTCATTAACCAACACCAAGAAGAATTGAAAGCCCTTAAGGATCATATGTAGAAATCACAAAATTAACACAAGTATTATGTAGACAAAAACTACAAAGAGAGATATTTTTAGGTAGGTGATATGGTATATCTAAGGTTGTATCTATATAGGCAATCATCCATCAAGAGAAGTGGATTAGAGACACTTAAGCCCAAATTATATGGACCCTATAAAATTGTAAGGAAAGTTGGTGAGGTAGTGTAGACACCAAAATCCTACACACTACACTTCTGAGTATCAAAATACCCCTTGACCACCTTAAGACCCCCTTGGGATGATTTGACCCTCTAACCCCTAGCCAAACCTAAACTACAGTTAGTTTGACTTAGATAGATTAACCTAGCCTTTACCCTAGATTTTACCTATTTCACCCTATGCTCTTGACTACTGATAACCAAGTTAATCATCGACAGTCACCCTAACCATTGATGATCAGGGTCCACCTCCTCAACAACTAACATGCAAGTCACCCACCTTTCTTTTCTAAAAATAACTTATCATAATATATGTGCAATCCATTTCATGGTTGAGTTATAATTATATAGCCCAGTTGAACCTTCACTTCCACCTCTTACTTGTGCCTATAAAGAGAAAGGAGCTACGAGGTGAAATGCATCTACAACCATTATCAAGAGTTTGTGCATCCATGAGTTTCTTTTGTAGGTCAATCATTATCAATAATTTAGTGAACCAGGTTCTACATTAGAGAGTCAATTTATCACCACCTCTCTACCAAGTTCTTAGGTATAGTTACTCTATTGAAATCAAGCTAGATTCCACCAATAGGTCAACTACCTCAACCATCCATCCAATCAACTTCTAGTAAGACAAGTACTTATTTTTCAGTATATATTTTCTTTATTTCCATTTTATAATCAACCTAAGTCTTACCCATCTCTCAAAATCCATATTTTGTATATTGTCAATTAGCCTTTTTTCCAACCCAAATCCATACACAATAACCATTGATGATTGTCTCAACCACTGATATTTTATCCAACTACCAACGATGACCTCAATTGTTGATGGTTAGCCCAACCACCAATAGTCACTATGGTAGTGAAAACCATCAAGTTATTTTCACCTATCTAACCCCAACTAGACCTAATTTTCTATGTTCCTACCTATTCACAGACCCAAATCTAATTTTATGTAGTAGAATCCAACCCTCTAGCACTAATATTAATTAGTTTTATCACTAATTTAATAATTTCTAGTCTATTTATAAGAAAGCATTCTTGTATTAAATTTCAATATTTTTTATTATTGATACAAGTACTTTCTATTATGTTTATAAATTTAATATTTTAAAACATGTGGATTGACAGCCCCTAAGGAATCCTTTGCTTTTAGGATCTAGTTATCGCTAAGTAATCCACTCAACTATCTATCTAACTAAAAAATTTGCTTTATTACTTCTTATCTATAGGTTATCCTCCCAATCCAAAAAGGATCTCTTCACAATCTTCTTATTCCATGCTTGCATAATAAAATAGGTTTTTCAACCATACCCATACCTAATTTCTTCTTTTCCTTTTTCCAATAATAAGAAGAAAATCATTAAAACATTCTAGCACACTTGATGAAACCCTTGTGTCTTTACTTGGGATCTTGTTTTCTTGCATTCTCTCTCTATTCTATGCTCATTAACAAAATCAAAAGTTTTTTTTGAGCTTAAAATCAAGTGCATACATCAACTATTTAAGAGTTTAGTTTACATAGCTTAATTTAAAAACAAACTAATCTATCACAACTTCACTTTTTATTGAACACACTCAACCAAACCACATTCACCAATTAAACATCAAACAAACTTAAGACAAGGCCTGAATAGGGTTTCATCACCTAGTGGTTGATAACTCCTGAACCAAAATAGGTTGAACCTTGTCCCTGCTTAGTGCGAGTGCACAAGTATTTTATTAAATTCAAAAAAACAAGTACATAAGGGTGCCTTTACTCCGTTTTCTCTTTTACAATGTAAATATGGATTTATATAGTTTTTACCAAATGATCGGTAAAAACAACTAATCCTATAACCAACTAAATATGGGAAAATAACCCATAAGGTAATTCTAATTAATAAATATAAAACATGAAAAGTACCTAAAAATTAATCTAATTAAATTTATTTTATGGGGGTGTCTTTACTAAAAGATGCATGCCCCATTTACAATAATTATTTATTATCTTCCAAAAATCTAACCTAATGTTAAGACTTTGGAACAAGTCCTAACATACCCCCCTATGATCCAAAGTTAGGTCTTTGGACACATACCAAGCATTTTTTTGAATTTTTCAAATTTGATTATGTCAAGGGGTTTTGTGAAGATATCAACTGTCTGATCGATAGTTTGGCAATATATTGGATCAAGAGTTTTCTTTTCCACCAGCATTCATAGATAATGGTATTTGACATCCATATGTTTTTTTTTGGCATGAAACACTGGATTCTTGGACATCTTGATTGCACTCTGATTATCAATGTATAACTATGTAGGAGCAAACTAAGAAACTTGAAGATATTCAAGAATATGATGAAGGTAAACATTTTCTCTGGAAGCATCCCATGCTGTAGTATACTTTGATTCTGTTAATGAATTTGCCACTATATCCTACATCTTACAACACCAAGCAATGGCAACTGAACCCATATGCATAGTGTATCCTATGGTTGACACTCTGTCATCCACACATCCACCAAAATCTACATCACAATATCTAACAAGTTTGAATTTCTTGTTGCAGTGGTATTCAAGGCCATATGTTTTCATTCTCTAAAGGTAACGAAGTACACATTTTACTACATGCCAATGAATTTCTCTAGGCTCATGCATAAACCTAGATAAAATTCCAACTAAAAATGAAATATCAGGCCTGGTAGTCATCGATTATATCAAACCTCCCACCAATTGTCTATATGTGGTGCCATCAAAAAAGGCACTGCTATCATCCTTAGACAATTTCAAGTTACTTTCCATGGGAGTGAGGGTAGGTTTGCAATCACTCATGCCAAACCTCTCTAATAACTCAAAAATATACTTAGTTTGTGAAATGAAAATACTATGCTCTTTTTGAGTTGCCTATATACCTAGATAGTAGTGAAGAAGTCCAAGATCTATCATCTTAAACCCATCTTTTAATTCCTTATTCATAGACTTGTTATGGTTTTCATCATTACCTATAATAAACAACTCATCAACATAGAGAACAAGTATCACCATTTTCTTACCCTGCACTCAAAAATAGAGAGTATCATTAGATTCACTGTGATGAAAACCAATGGATTTCAAGTATGAATCCATTTTCTCATACCAAGCCCTGGGTGCTTGTTTGAGTCCATACAAAGCTTTTATCAATTTACATACTTTGTGTTCAGCACCCACCTGTTTAAAACCCTAAGGTTGTTTCATATAGACTTCTTCCTATAAATCACCATTTAAAAAAGCACTTTTAACATCTAATTGATGTACTTTCCAACCATTTTGTGCTGTTAAGGCAAGTACCATACAAATAGTGTGCCATTTAGCAATTGGTGCAAATGTTTCCTCATAGTCAATACCTTCTTGTTACGCATATCCTTTTGCAACAAGTCATGCCTTATGTTTATCAATGGAGGCATCTAATTTATACTTAGTCCTATAAACCCATTTACATTTGATGGGTTTAACATGTGGAGGAGGATCAACTAAAATCCATGTATTATTGTTAAGTATGGAATCATACTCACATTTCATTGCCTATTGCCAAACATGTTCAGTAGATGCCTCCTCAAAAGTGGATGGCTCAGTGGAAGAAGTAGTAACAACCATAGCATAATTTACCTATTTTCAAGAATTCTTGGGCCTTGTTAAACCAACTTCATCTACTGTCAAGTCTAAAAAAGTACTTTGAGCCCATTTTGGATATTTAGACAAATTATTCAAATCAGGGACTCTAGAATTCTCATTATGTGTATCATTTGAAGCGGGACTTAGAGAATTTTCAACAATTTGTAAGTCAACAACCTATGAGCTTGTAGATGGAGAGGAAAATGAAGGAATTTGAGTCTCATACCATAACTTCAAAGAGTTATCCCCATTATTCAAACCCTTATCTCTTTTTGTATTTTTCCTTTCTAATCTATCAAGTTGAGAATCAATCTCTGGAGTGTTCATATTCCAAAACTCATAAAATATTACATCTCGACTCACTATGAATTTGCTTGAATCCTATGCAAGCAAACGAAATCCCTTTTTATCTTTAGAATAACCAAGAAAGATGTATTTTTGACTTCGTGGTTCCAACTTAGTTCTATGTTTAATAGGAACCAAAGCAAAACAAAGACATCCAAACACTTTCAAGTGTTTAACATTGGGTTTAAACCCATACCATGCCTCATATGGAGTTTGTCCCAAAAGTGAAACTATGGGGGACCTGTTTCTCAAATACACTATAGTACCAATGGCTTCGGCCCAAAACTTATCATCAAGCTATTTATAGTGCAACATGGCACGTGTTGCGCCCTCTAAAGTTTTATTCATCCATTCAAATACTTCATTTTGTTGTGGAGTATAAGCATTACTATATTGTCGATGAATTCCATGTTCTCAACAATAATCTAAAAATTCATTAGAGGTATACTCACCTCCATTATCTAAATGAAGAGTGGCCAAATGTGAACCTATTTATTTTTTGACTGAGTGTAACCAATCAAAAAACTTAGCAAAAACTTCAGATTTGTTTTTCATAAAGAATACCCAAGTCATCCTAGCAAAGTCATCAATAAACAAGACAAAGTATCTACACCCACCAATGGATGACTTTTTCATGTCACATACATCACTATGAACTAACTGTAAACATCTGTTAGCTCTCCAAGATGACTGTTTAGGAAAATTTTCCCAATTTTGTTTGCCCAAAACATATGACTCACAAAGAATACTATCTTTGTGAAAAGTGGGCAACCCATTCACCATACCATATCTTTGGAAATCCATTAAAGAGTGGATATTCAAATGTCCATAGCAGAGATGCCATAACTGTTGTGTAGACATAGTACCTATACTTGTGTCAACAACTGACACAAGTTCTATATTGGGAGGAAGCACTTTACAATGCAATCTAGCCAAGTTTCCATCTTCATATCTTGTATACATTGTTTTATAATCATCCTTCACTGAATTGATGTAAATGAGCCCATTTTCAACCACAATTTGATAACATTTCTTTCGAATAGTTACCAAAGAAAGTAAGTGTTTCTTCAATGTGGGAACATACCAAACATCTTCCAAGTATTTTATAGACCCATTAGGAAGAAGAATCCGAATAGATCCAAGTCCAAGTGGTGTATGTGTAGACTTATTGGCTAAGGCAACTAGAGAGAGAGAAGCTTCCTTATAAGACCAAAATAAATCTCTCCTAAATGTCATGTGTTTGGTTGCTCTTGTGGCTAAAACCCATACATCTGTGAGTTCATCTCTAGCCTCATATTCAATATAATCAATGTGCCACAAAGTAGTGAATGCAGATTCATGGGCAACATTACTAGATTCATCATAGTCATGATCAACATACTAAGCAGAGTTAGTCACTTTTTGTGGCCTCTGAATTTTATCAAAAGGAATCCTACATTATGAGGCAATGCGACCAAATTTTCCACATCTATGACACTAAATGTCTAATCTATCTCGACCTCTACCCCTATATGAGTTGTGACTATGTCCTCAATCACTTGTTTCATGTGATTGATTATATTGTTGATTATTTAAATGACCCCTACCTCTATTTTGATATTTGTCTCCTCTGTAACCTTGACCCCCTCTATAATTTTTTCCTCTATTTTTTTGATGCCGAGATGAAGATGAACTAGGCTTTGACTCTAAAACATGGGCTTCTTCAATTTTCTTGGATTTCTTGGGTAGAGAGAGGTCATGTTGGATGAGCAACTTAGCCAGATTATCAAAGGTGATGCCTATGATCTTGTCAGAGTCATGTAACATTTCAACAAAATTCCTATAGGACCCTGGTAGTCCTTTTAAAGTAGCAGTAACTATGAGGTCAATATCTAGTTTGCCAAAACCAGCCTTAGTGTACTTAGTAGTGATATTTTTCAACTTAGACATATATTCTCCCATATCCCCATCTTCATCTAATGATAAAGTAAACAATTGCGTATGAATATCTATCTTCTTATGCTTAGGTTTCTTATCATACAAATCTGACAATGTTTTCCATGCAGTGTAACTATGAGGAGAATTTTCAATATGAACATAAGTATGAAAAGTACAATAGCATTTAATGAGAGATAAGGCCTTAGAATCATGCAAATTGAATATCTCTAATTTAGCCTACTCTATTGGCAATGTGGGATTTTCATTCTTAACAATATCCCATAATTCATTAAACACTAGTGAAGCCTCCATCAATCATTTCCAATCTAAATAATTGGAAATTGTTAATCTATCACCATCTAAAATCAAATTTTGAATTTTTGGCATTTTGAAATGAAAGCAAGTGTAGTAGAGAAAAGTGCAACAAAATTCAAAATAAATGAAACAAATATCACACTCACTGCACAAGACACTGCTTCTACGGGGTTTTGCACTTAACCTCAGTGTAGAGCGTAAAATAAAAATAAGTATTTTTGATGGGTTTTGCACTTAACTTCACAAAAAATCAATTATTTCACCAAATTACAACCTTATTCCACAAATTACACCCTCATCTCACCACAACAATGCAAAAAGAAATATGATTGCATTTCTCCTTTTTTGATTTTTAAAAAAATAACACAATACAATAAGTATGTGTTTTACAATATTTAGATTTTAAAAAAGGAATATTCATTTTTCAAAAAAAGCATATTCCAAAGCAAAAAGAAATTTCTCCAAAAAGAAGGGATTTGAACCCTTGACCTCCTCCTTTGCAAGCTTCTTACAAAAATAAGCTTAACCAATTGCTCTAAGAGCATTTTTAGAATACTACAATCAGAAATTTCTACATATACCAAATTTTGTGTATGAGGGAAAATTTAAAAAAAAATTACATATGAGTAAATAAATTCAAATTTTTCCCTTTTTACATCTTCTCTTCTAAGCTATCTCCTGTGGGACCCAGTCACAACAAATATTTGAAACAAAACTTTAAAAACAGAAAAAAACAATTTCCTAAGTATTATACCTATGCCATTCTTCCTTGGGACACCATGGCTACTGTTGGTGATTTTATTTTCACCTATTTTCTCTCTCATAGGCTATACAAATATGTACAAGCATGCTAAAATAGATTTTTACTGAGTTTTGGTAAATTTTCAAGGTATTTTTTGTAGGAAATGGAATCAAAATGAATCCTGGGTGTTGGAAGGCTATACAACAGGCCATACAACTCAGATTTTTCATTTAGAATGCAAAAATAGGGGTTTTAATGCCATTTGATCAAGATTTGTAGATGTTTTGGATTTAAAAAGAGCTAAAATGAATGCAAATAACAATGGTAGCCATGAATGAAAAATTTTAGAGATTTTCAACAAGAAATAGGCCGTATAAATATGTTTTTTGCAAAAAATAATGAATTTAATAACATTTAAATGCTAAAAAGATCATTTTTATGCCAGATGAGGAGGTTGAACACAGGAAAATGGAGTATGAATGATAAAAAAGGATCAAACTGTGGTATATGAAAAATATATAGGTTTAAATATAAATAATATTTGAAAAATTAAAATAATTTAATAATTTTTCAAAATATTTAAACTAATACTATATGGCATACGTTATTTCATGCCAAATGATATCACGTGAATTGATTATTCACCTTGCTTCTTTGAATTCACCAAGCTCCCAAAATAACCATGCTCTGATACCACTGATAACTCCTAAACCAAAATAGGTTGAACCTTGTCCCCACTTAGTGTGAGTGCACAAGTATTTTATTAAATTAAAAAAAATCAAGTACATAAGGGTGCCTTTACTCCATTTTCCCTTTTACAATGCAAACATGGATTTATATAGTTTTTACGAAACGACCGGTAAAAACAACTAATCATATAACCAACTAAATATAGGAAAACAACCCATAAGGTAATTCTAATTAATAAATATAAAATATGAAAACTACCTAAAAATTAATCTAAGTAAGTTTATTTTATGGGGGTGTCTTTACTAAAAGATGCATGCCCCATTATCTACCAAAAATCTAACCTAATGTTAAGACTTTGGAACAAGTCCTAACAGTGGTAACCTTACCCTTTCTCAATGATCGTACTTGGAAGTCATTACCAAGGGGAGAACCAACTTAGCTCTATGGTTTAGTATTATCTTTTGATATCAATATATAATGGCTAAGCACCTAACACCCTTATTTCTATGGTGTGTGAAGTGAGGGAGTAAGCCCCAATACCAAACCATGTATTGATTCCAATATAGATTCTTTTTAGTGCCTAAACACAACCTGAAATGAACCCTAAACTTCCTCTTTAATACCCGCTCTATAAACCAATTTCAGTCACATAACTACTTAAGGCATAAGCCAAAAGTAAGATTAACTAAAACTTTAGGGCTTAATGTATCTTTTAGAGGGTGATTTTATTTCTTTGATCATTTTCTTATCCCCTTTTTTTGAGTATTAATGTATTTTTTGCTTTCTATCCCTCCTATCTCATATGGTTCTCACTCACTAGCAACAAAGAGACCTTGTAGAGTAAAAACCATCACCAATCTGACCTACCTCATCTATCTCTTCATCCATGGACTATGTTTCTAAACTAGTAAACTCTCCTCACCTCTCAAGAAGCCCTAATTTCCCTTTGGAAGTTACTCAAGGAGATACATATTGTGTCATTTTCCTAGACAATAATCCTATAGCCTTGCAACATTATCCTACATCTTATGATATCCCAGTTCTAAACCCACCCATAGATCTACCTTATCGCATGCCTCTCCACCTCATAGAGTATACCTCTATTACCATAGTTACTACCCAACCATTTACTACCCAAGCTTCCTCATCAACCAACAACCCCTTTAAGACTAATATAGAAAACCAACCAACCCAAACTAACACTACCCTTATACCTTCTACTCCTAAAAACCACCCCTCCACTATAAGAGTGCTTACTTATAGCATTACCAACATTCCTTTAGCTACCTCTAACCCATCAACCACTACACCACTTCAAATTGTAGTAGTGTTCATACCCTCCACCTTGCCATCGATTAGTATAAGGGTCACTACCCTTCCATCAATCACCAACCCAATTACCACTCCTACCCAATAAGTACCCCTTGAACCAACCTTTGGATACACTCCTAATTTACAAGGGCATGTACCCACTACCCAACCACCTACATCTACCTATCATTATGTATTTTCCACCCAACCATTGACATCCACCTATCAATATGTGGTAACCTCCCAACCTTCTACCCACTATCAGCATGTCTCCCAACCATCACAATAGTATGCATTTTAAAACTTTATGGGTGATCAACCCAAAGTGGACCTAGTGAAGATGATTATGGTAAAAATTACCACTTTAGACTCATCCATTTTTGGTGCTCATAACATCTTATCATATGATGAAATATTTAATGATCCCATCCATCCATCTATGCCTATAATGCCATATCCTCCCTAATGGGAACTTCCCAAGTTCTCTAATTTTTAAAGTAAGGAGGATCCCTAGTAACACCTTAGGTAATTTAGACATGATTTTTATCTCATCACCTATGATGATGTCCTTCTCTACACCTTCCTTATGTCCCTAACCAATCTGGCATTGGATTGTTATAGTGCCATACCCAAGCACTCCCTTTTCTCCTTTATCCATCTAGCTCAAACCTTCTTAGACCATTTTAAAATCAATATCTCCAATAAATTTTATATCACCAACCTTTACTCCATTTGGTAGTTTGAAGATGAACCCATTGCCATTTTTGTGTCTCAATGAAGGAGCTTAATTAACCAATTTTACTTTTCCTTGCCTCAACCTAAACTTATAGAGATTTTTACTCAAGCATGTGCCAAACATATCTCCTCTACACTATGTGTCCAAAGCTTTTGATCTTTTGATGAATATTTTTACCATGGCATGTAAGTTATAGAAATGAGCCATTTATGAAGATAAGCTAAATCTCAAAAACAATAATTCAACCTATAAAACCAATGAAGATTCTTCTTCCAAGTCAATAAACTAGTCCAATACCAACACCAAGAGAAAGGGAACCATGAATGTGGTTGTCTTAAAATCCACTCCTCCACTTTCTATCAACCAATCTAATTCCTCTAGTTCCTCAAAGCAAAAACTAAGGAACCAAAAATGGAACAACCAAAATCAATTCACTCCACTTGGAGAATTTTATATGTCCATCTTGGGCAAGTTATTGAAAGATAACATCATTCAACTTCCTTCTATCAAAGATCCTCATCATTTTATGCCTCTCATCCTACACCTATTTGGTTTAATGATAATGATCTGTGTGCCTTTCATTAGGTAATAGAACATGATATCAGTAGGTGCAACACCTTCAAGAGCCTTATCCAATCCCTCATTGATAAGGGGGAGCTTACATTGGATAACCCCAATGCACCATCAAACTAATCCCTTGATATATATAAGAAACCCTTCCCAAACCATGATGCTACAAAGAATGAGAGAAATAATTTTGAATGCTATCATGATACCTATATAGTTAACATGGTCCTTGATGTACTCATTAATGAACCACCTAGTACCCAAACTCCTAGTCCTTCTCTTCCTTCAAACACCCACACTGAAGAAGCACCATCCTCTCCATCTCCACTTGTTGAGTTAGTAGAGTCATTAGCCTCCCTTTTAACTAATATACCATAATAAATAACCATCATTGCCTCACCTTCACCTTTAACTACCAAGCAAATCACTCCCCCTTTAGAAATCATTCCAAAGGAGGAAATCCCCATGTTGACTCCTCCCATAAAGGAATCACATATCTCAACCTTGCATCCTCTAATTGAAGAAGAGGATGAGGTTACCATCCCTATGTGTCAACCTAGGGGCTTATCTTTTAGGTCTACCATTCAGGGAATTAAACCAACCTACAAACCATTCTGTAGGCTAGTAAAAATTTGAGTTGATCTCTAACCTTGAAATAGATCAAGCTACATTCTACTAGTAATTATGCCTACCTTATATCACAAAATTATATCCTAAAACCATCCCTTTAGTAAACTAACCCACCACTTCTAATATTGAACTCTTATCCTATCAACTAAACTAATAGTAACTCCTACCAACCTAATAATTTAGAATCCATCCAAGGAATCTAAACCCGAAGTGACCAAATCACCTTCCCAAACCAAACCCACCAAACTAATCAATAACCTTGGTACCTTCCCCTCAATGAGCCTTAGTCACCCCTTAGTGAAGGTAGAGCTTACCTCCATAGAACATCTAACCAAATGTCGAACCAAAATAACTAAAGAGGAAAACTACACAAAGGCCAAAAGGTCCAAATTTTACCTCCTTCAACCTTTCCCTCCATTTTAGGGCCTCATCCCTCTACCTTGAGCAAGAATCTAATTAGATCTACCAAAACCCCACCACTTCTTTTGGTTACACCCTTGTAATTAATCTTTGATGCACCTCCTTTCACCATGCCAACAATGCCTAAACTATCTACTTTACAATCTTCCACCTCTAGCCTTACATCCTATCAGACCCTTTGACCATCATTCTTCCAAACCCATCTGGTATAATGACCACCACATGTGTTCTTATCATAAGACACCCAACCATGATATAGAGAAATACAAAGCTCTCCAAACCATTATCCACTAGTTTTACAATGAGGATGATTTATTAAGAGATGAACTTCCTATGATACCCATACCAATCTAATCAATAACCATACCTAGCCAATGCTCACCTACTCCTCCACTCTCACCTAAGAGTGAGGACCAGTCTGACCAATCTTCTAGCTCAACCTCTCCTTCTATATATACTATCAACATGGTCATGAGATCAAAAAAGGAGGATAAAGGGAAGGCTAAGGTGTCCATTCCTTAGACATACCCCCTTTAAATTCCAAACCAACCTACACCCAACCATCTCCATCATTGACTAAACCCAAGGTGTCTATCTTAGGTGCCTCCCAATCTAATCCCTTAGAATACATCAAGAGAGTTATCCCTAAGCAAATTCACCAAACCTTAATGAATATGAGCTTTTATGATTTGATCTCTACCTCTCCCCATCACTGTTAAACACTAATAGAGGCTTTTTAATCCATTGAGGTCCAACCTAAGGACCCATAACCAATAGAAGCCTTTGTTGGTGCCCTTTAAATTTACAACCTTGTTACCTTCAAGGATTTAAAAAAACCTTCCATCCACCCCAAAGACCTAAATCCCCCTCTTTTTATTATTTCTTATATCAATGAAACCCACATCAAATAGGTCATGATTTATGGGAGAGCTAGAAATAACATCATTTCCTATCACGCTTACAACCAACTCAACTTGCTAGACAATGTCATGTCTAAAAATTTGACCATCATTCATTCCTTCAATGATACCATGGCCACTACCTTGGGAATTATTGTCCTTCATATCCATTTAGGACCTCGCATGCTCCTCAAACTTTTCTATGTTGTATAAGGTAAATTTCAATACAACATCTTATTAGGATGACTTTGGATTCACTCCATGGGTTGCATTCCTTCTACCCTCAATCATTGTATTAATTTTGAGAATGAAGGCTAGGTCATCACCATCCAAGCTAACCCAAGTCCTTTCTTGACATGTAATATGACCTATCACCCTAAAAATGATCTCATACCCACATTCAACACACCCCCAATAGCTAAAACCCAACCTTAAACCACCAAATTGGATATCATATCCCCTTTTACATATGATGCATTGACTAGTTCCTTTATCCCTTTAAACTAAATCCACACCATGGACCCTCTAGAATCAATGTTCCATCATCTTTCATTGGGGAAATATCACATTTTATCCCTTGACACTTTCCTTACTCCTCATGATTATGGGCAACTTACTAACCAATCAAGATATGACCCCAATGTCAAAAATGTCGTTCCCTTTAGACCTCCCCACTATAAAACTCATTTGTTTATGGGAGACTTAATAAATCCATTGATGCTTCTACCACATCTCTTTTACCTCAAACATTCACTGTTAGTTTCTCTTACCTAAATAAACCAAACTTTGCCAAGACATACCTCCATCGGTGTGCTTAAAAAAGCTTCAATCTTAGGTGGTATAAGCATGGCCCACATGAATTAGTCACCATCAAAACTAAGAATCCACATGAGAAGCATGGACTTGGTTTCATCTCACCTAATAAGAAGATATAAAAACAACCCATCATTATCATTTTTGAAGAAGATGCCCCTTGCTCACTGACCTCACCCCCACTTGCATGTGAGGATGATCACATCATCCCACCTAACTCTTTTTTCATCAATATGATCAGACTTAGACCCCTGAATTATCAAAAGGAGGGGGTGACTGTAACCATCCCTTAGACCCATCCTAAGATGAAAGGATAATAATCTCCTTCTATTAACATTATTTAGTGCTAGGATGATGATTCTATTATCATCTATCTTGGTGCCATGAATTCTTCCATCCACAAATCCCTTCCTCCCAAGACCTTGACCATATTTAATGAATACACTATGGATTTCAACTTGGGTACTTAGGATAACCCTCACATTATCAAAATTAGCCAATCACTAAATGTTGAGAAACTTTAGGACTTCCCCTCTTTCCTCTAAGACTATAGCATAGCCTTTATTTGGTCTTATAGTGATATGCCTAGAATTGACCCTACCATTGCTACCCATAACAAAACACTCACTATGATGCCAAGCCTGTCAAGTAGAATATTTGACACATGTACCCTCACATTACCTTTCTAATCAAATAATAATGTTAGTGTCTTCTATCTATCAACTTTATTTAACCCATTGACTACCCCTAATAGGTGTCAAATGTTGTACCTATCACCAAAGCCATAGGGGGACTATGCATTTGTGTGAACTTTCATGACCTTAACCTCAATTTATCTAAATATGACTTTCCTCTATCGAACATCGACTAATTAGTTTATCTTAAAGCTGGCCATGAGATGTTATCTCTCATGGATGGGTTTTTGAGTTATAATCAGATCTTAATTGCTCCTAAAGATCAATATAAAATTGCTTTTACCACCCCATGGGGAACATTATGCTATAGAGTCATGCCATGACCTATATATTCAATTACCTTATCCATAATATTGTTGAGAACTATGTGGATGACCTTCTCAAAAAATCTAAACTCTATAAGGATCACTTGGCTATTCTTAAGATCATCTTTAACACCTTATCCATTACCATGTTCACCTAAACCCCAAGAAGTGCATTTTTAGGGTCTTATCAAGAAAGATTTTAGGATTTATTATCTCCCTTCATAGAATTGAAGTTGACCCCACTAAAATCAAAGAAATCCTAGACATGCTTCCTCCCTTTAACCTTAAGAAACTTTGTAGTTTACAGGGAAAGATTCAATCCATTCATTACTTTATCTCCCAGCTTTTGGACTGGTGCTGACCTTTCCACCACCTTCTAAATAAGGATATCTATTGCAATTGGAATAAATATTGTCAAAAGGCCTTTGATTTACTCAAAAAATACCTTTTGTCTCCACCTATCCTTACCCCTCCTAAGGATGACCAACCATTTTACCTTTATATCTCTACCACTGACCATTCCCTAGGGGCAATGCTAGCTCACCAAGATGAGTAACATAGAGAAAAAACTATCTACTACATTATCCACATGATTGAGAGTATTAAACATGGTACACCCATACTAAGAATCATTTTTTATCTTTAGTATTCATGGTCACCAAACCTCACCACTACCTTCTTAAACACAAAACCTACATCATAACCAACACTGACCCACTAAAATACATACACTTCAAGCCATACCAAAACCAACATATGGCCAAGTGGCTCATACTCTTAGTAGAGTTTGATCTTGAGTTCCTTCAGTAAAAGTAAATTAAAGGGCAAGTCATTGCTGACCAATTAGATGAAGTGCCACTAGCATACAATCAACCTCCTTTTGAGTTCTTGATGAGTTCATTATGATCCTCTCTCAAGCATATTTCACCTATCAGGTCACCATGTTATTTGATGGATCAAAGTGTCAACATAGTGGGAGATTTGGTATCATCCTTATCCCCTTTAATGGTGAACCTCTACCTTTATCCTTCAATCTTGATTTTGAATGTATCAACAACATGGCTGAGTATGAAGCCCTAATGATAGGCCTTCAAACTGTCTTAGCCTTAGGAGTCAAATTGATCAACATCTTTGGTGACTCCCAACTTGTGGTTAATTAAATCAATGGATCCTACCAGTGTAAGAATGATGTTCTAAAATAGTACAAATAACTAGTTGATGAACTCTTAGCATCATTTATGCATTACCATATCTAGTCGACCCCATGATCTACCAATAAGTTCACCAACACTATGGCTTACCTTGCCTCACAAATCCTATCTTCACCCTCAGACTCTAATTTATCTATCATTATCCATAGGCTTACCAAACCATCATATGTCAAACTAGATTCCCCCACCATTTTTAATATGGAGGAGGCCCAACCTAGCCTTTGGTATCAGAAAACCTTTGACTATATTAACCTCAACATAGTTTCTTTTGGTCTTTCTAGGAATGCTTGAAGAATGTTTATTTAGAATACCTCATGTTATACCATTATGGGAGGAATTATATATAAGCATGGCTTTAATGGCCTCCTCTTCCATTGCCTATGTAGTCACAAATCTTTTCACACTATCAAGGAAATTCATGATGGCATCTATGGGGGACACTTTATGGCCTCATTGTAGCTAAGTGCATCCTTCATCTTAGCTATTAAAAGCCTACCCTAAACCAAGACTACTATGATTATGTGAAAAAGTGTGTCAAATATCAACAACATGCTAGTTTTCATCACACACCCAACCACAGTCTTCAAGTTTTTACTAATTTCTAACCCTTTTCACAATGGGGTCTAGATCTTATTGGTGAAATCAACCCTCATTTCTCATAGAGACACTATGCTATCATCACTGTGACCAAATATTTTACCAAGTGGGTAGAGCTTATTCCTCTAGTCTTGACCAAAGTGGAAAAGATTGTTGACTTTATTAACCATCATATTATCTACCTCTTCGTTGTTCCTCACAAGATTATCACTGATAATGGTAAATCCTATAAGAAAAAGAAAGTCTAGGGTCTATGTGATGCATTCAAAATTAAGTTAATCTTCTCCTTGCCTTATCACCCTTAAGCTAATGGATAGGAAGAAGCCTTTAACAAAATTATTAATAACATGCTAACTAAAATGGTCAATGCATCTGGTCAAGATTATCATTTTCACATCCCCTTCACCTTATGGGTATATCGTACTAGCCTTAGAAACCTTATGGGTGCTACCCCATTTTATCTTATGTTTGGAGTAGAGTCTGTATTTCCTCTCAAAGTCTAAATTCCTTCTCTTCATATATCTTTTTAGGATCTCATTTTTTAGAGTGATTATCATCAACACCATCTAGCCTAGCTAGAGCTACTCAATGAGTGTTGGTTAGTAGCCCTTACCCACATCCATGTCTATCAAGAGCACATAAAACATGCCTATAAAAAACACTTTAAAGTGTGAGAATTTAACATTGGATAACTCATCCTAAAGGAAAATTATCATGTCACTAATATTGAGAAAACCAAGTAGGGCAAGTTTGCTTTTAATTGGCTTGGTCCTTATATCATAACACATAAGTATGGATTAGGAGCTTACTAGTTGTCTTCTCTCAAAGGTTTCCTAGAACTTGAGTCCTTAATACTTCACATCTATGTCCATTATTTTGTGAATAAAGATCAAGTTCACTTTTTATTTAACTTAAGCTCATCCCTTATTATCCACCTACATTCCATCTCCCTATTTTAGGGGCATCCAATTAAAAATGAATCATATGATTATTTGTCATAGTCATATCCTAATATTGAATAATGGGTACCATAGCTTTACCCATGACATGGATCTCATGGTACCTTCCACACCTTCATAGGATGGATTCCCATGATCATTGTCACCTAAACCCCTTCATATCTAATCAATCTTCTTGTGATTTTAGTTTATCCTTCACAAAGTTGAGCCACTAAGCCTATATAATAAAGTCTATGTCTAGAAAAATCAAACAAGTAAAAATAAAAATCCACATCAATACCAATCATGGGTCATTCTTAGCATTCACAGACTACTCCCTTGAAGGATAGCTATTAAAAAGATATTTGAAATTGCCAAATATAAGGTAGATTGCTCCCTTAAAGAATAACTATCAAAAGCATTAAAAAATAACATAAATTTAGACCACTCCCTTGAAGGATGGTTAATTAAAGCATTTGTTAAAAGCATAGTAATTTCTTAGAAGCTTCCTGCATCGATCAACTTCCCATGTACATCAATAAAGTAAGTGACCCATCATTAAAATCACAACAAAAGAAAACTAATTTTAAAATCTAAAATTAACTCTCAAACAACATAATAAAGTGGAATCCCTAGTTAGATTTCACAACTAGAGTTCCTATATCAATTAGTCTACACAGTTTTGGCATAGACTTTTTTATCTTTGTTTTTTAGATGCCCAGATGGTTCCATTTTCATTTTCATCCATTCCCCCTTTATACATTGTATGCAAGGTATTTTTGAGATTACTTGACACTGTGTGGTCAAGACACCTTTTAACCAGCTAACAAATGCTAATATGATGCATTCAAAGGGCTTGTGTTCATTAAGCTAGTCTAACTTTGGTTTTGTTAAAGTCTTTGTCAATGAAGAAGCATTGTGTCCTCTTCTTATCCTATGATGACTAGTTAATATTCTCATTAAGGCATTTGTCTCTTGATCATATTCTTTATTCTCCCATCTAATGTTGTTAATAATATAAAAAAACCATAATCATAATAGGCTTATCCATGTGTGTCATAAGCAACATCATGATCATAACCAAAACCATAAACTCCATGAGAAATAAAACAACCAACCATTTTTCACCACATGTATACATCTAAATAATTAATCATAATAATTATCATGTCATAATCAACTAAGAAACATAACCATAAGTTAAAACCATCTCATGCCTAACTAAGCATATATTAGTGTCTAAACAACCAAATCAAAAGCATAATCCATAAGTAATGTAAACATCACATCATAAGCAATAAACATCAACATCAAATCATACACCATGAGCATGAGTAATAAATAAAGATCACACACACACACACACACACACACACACACACACACACACACACACACACACACACACACACACACACACACACACACACACACACACACACACACACACACACACACACGCACGCACACACACACACATAGCTCATAAGTCAAGTAACATAATCATGTGTACAAATAACTAATACATGTGGTAATCTGTATCCTCTTTCAATGCATGTATATCTTGTTACTTTGACATGCAAGTCAGTATCAAAATCATGTACATCTATATCTATATATGATAACATAGCATATCATGTCCCTAGGTCACCACTACCACTATATCCACTTGTGATACCACTACCGTCTAGTTTTTGTCCTCTTTGGATGCCTAATTATGCCCCCACAAAAGTAACCCACTGACCTCGAATCACCATAACTACCCCACCTACTAAACTATCCCTATACTCACCCTATTAGGGATCCTATAGACACTATGTTAGAATAATGGCTTCATAATACCTCAACTCCTCCACTATGGCCAAATATTATGCCATAAGGATCATACCTAGTGGCCCTTCTATTGGTGTTGCCATGGCTTCTACCCTTTATCTCAAGGTGTCTCTCTCTTGGGTCACCAAACCTAGAGGGGTCCTGGCTTGATCTCTCTCACTGATTAAATTGGAAATCTAACCCTATAATGTCATTATTTGGCCCTATAATATAGCCACCTATCCTTATATTCCTATAATCTATACCTATGTGATAGCTAGTGCTACCCCTACTTAACCATCTGGGCCACCTCCATATGCATGTACACCAGCTAGATCCACATCCATAACCTATTGGCAAACATCATCCCACCCAAATTTAGCCATTGATATAAGACCATTGAAAAAAACCAACATCATCAACCCCTACTTTAATAGGTAGTTCCTCATGATCTAGGACCACATCTTCTAACTATGGCTTGGGTAATAGAAACTTTGTATCCTCCCTCTTGTACCTCAAAAATGGACCTAGGATCCCCCATACTAGGCCAAACTACCTATGAACTCTATCAAATGGGATGAGCTCAGTCTCATCATCTATTTTATTATAGATCCATCTCTAACTCTACAATGACAATGTATGATGGCTATAAAGGAACCACCTAGGAAAGCCAACATATGGCCTCCAAACCACATCCCCCAAAACTAAGCCCTCTAGTGCATCCCTAAACTATTCAATATCTCTCGCACCTTTTTTATCTCCTATGAGTGCATAATCTCCCCTCCACCACATGAAACCAACTCTAAAATCCATCTAAGAATAACCCTCCCATGATAGCCCCAATAGTCTTAGAACCCTAATGTGCTCATATGGCCAATAATGGAGCACAAACCCAATGCTGATCCCATACCTCTTGTGAGCTCTAAATGCCTAGAGCTCCTTGTATATCTAGACTAGCAAAACTAGTACCCACCTAGACAATGTCTTTCCAAGTAGCATCTCCACCAACACACCCAATAATAGATAAATAAATCAATTATTGCTTGAATCTAGCAATGCAAAGTAAGACACCACCATCATCATCATGGTTATCAAACATCTCTCATCTGGAGCCCTCTAGTATAATGGCCCATACCCAAAACCACTAAAATGCCACCTATCATGGGTTCAATCCTCATCATATAATAGGTCCATCTACTCATCCCTCTACTCACTCTCAATATGTTATATCATCTCCCCCTAAATGGGTAGTTGTGTGATCCTAAGCATATTCTCCAATAAGGTGGTCATCTCTCTTGTCAATAGGAGGAAGGTTTTTATGGCCAGATCCCATCTCTCAATGAGGGCCACAATCATCATCACATCTCATGAGAAGTTTTGGTAGTGTCTTATGGATCTGAGGTTAACCTCCTGCATGTGTGTCTAATCATTCTCAATCATCCCTCCATGGATCTCTATATATATCTTAGGAACTTGATCCCTATCTATATCTAATTTTATGCCTACAAAAATCAAGGTTAACACACACACTTAGTTTTCTATTTCCATTTCTCATTTCCAAATCAAACCCTTTATCAACCTATGCCCATCTAAATCAACCTATTCTAACCATTATTTATACCTCTAAAAATATCCCTCACCCCCACACATTTTAACAACTTAACCTACCCTATCTATCAAACTGACACCTAACTCTTTTTTCAAAAATCAAAACATTTAGCCTAACCTCCACATAATTTCCACACCTTCCCTAAACCTTTCAAACCAACACCTAACCCTAACCCTCAACCTTCTCTAAAAAATCACTATCTTAACTTACCCTTTACATTTTAACTACCCCACACCCCTTTAAACATTTTAGAACTTTACCTATATCCTTTTATTAAAATTCACCTTCTCTAATCCCTCAATCATCAATGGTCACTATGATCACTAATGGTTAGGTGAACTTTTTAATTTAATGGTTGAACACTGATGGGCAAGTCTCATCATTGATGGTCAAGTCAAACCACTGATGGTCATTGTGTGTGATTGATGGTAGTGAACCACTTAACCATACCTTCCTCAAAACATATCAAAATGATAAAATTTTAATAAATTAGTCACCTAATTCTACCCAATACCCTACCCCCAACTTGAATCCTCTTTCAAATTCAAATTTCACTAGATAATTTTTTAGAAACATGATCAAAACCTAAAATTAGTGCACAACCTCCATACCTACCTAACACAACCACACACTACCAAACTTCAACACAATCAATTTAACTCAATTAACAATTTAAACACACCCTGTACCTCATTTATTGATCACTATTAAGGACATAATCCATATACAACTACTAAACTATGTCCTCACCCACCCTACATCTCAATTCTAAGAGATCACCTCGACATGCACCTCTAACCAATCAACTTAGCTAAACACTTAGTCAAACCTCTCATAAAATGCCAAATCATCTAGAGCATGAAAAACATGAAAGTCAAATAACAAATAGTGAAAATGATTTTTCATTTTCACTTTTTATGTTATAGACTTCTAGGGTTTCCCATAACCATTGACAGTTAGGGTGACCATTGACAATTGATCTTGGGACCCCTAACTATCGATGGTTAGGAGGTCCACATATTAAATTTTTTTAGGCACCTACACTTAGGTACCAAATTTTTAGAGTTTACCTTCTCCAACATATCAAAACCAACCTACAGGAAATTACCCTTCTCTGACTAACCACTAGACCACATCCACTCTAATGTTGGCCATTTTTGGCCACCTCATCACTTTACCATTGGTCCATTTTAGCCCAACTAGCATGCATTTTTTCAAAAAAATTTGCTTGCTCTTTTGACTTCAGTGATAACATTTCTATGTTTATCCCTTTTTAACTTGTGCTACCTCATGCTTAATTAACCTACATGTGTCTTTTCAAGAGCACTTCTTACCTTAGATACCTATAACATTTGACCCATTTGTGTTTTCCATGGGAGCACTTCTTTCCTTAGATACCCATGAAAACACTGACCTTATCTAGGAGAATAACAAGTGTATCTAGCTATCACACCTAAATGTAGTCATATGGTACAATGGTCACTTATCTTTATAGAACTAACTTTTATTATTTTTAACTATGATAACCTTGTCTTTGCAAAATCTTGAAATATCACACCTTTTATCACTCTTTATGTGCCTATTTTCACTTTAGTGCCCAACCTATCATCCACCTTCATAATGTTTACCTTCATCATCACCCTTGTCAAACCTGTACCTAATTTTGCTTTACTTCATCACCTCTCAATTTGAGGGGAATGCCTCCTCCCATACTTAGGGAAACCAAACCTTCAAACAACATCTATTTTTGTTTTACAGTTGGTTAATTCCAAGCCACATAATAAAAAGAGGTAAAATGTAGACACCAAAAATACACACACTGTGATTATGAGTGTCAAAAAACCCCTTGACCACCTTAGGACCCCCCTTGGGACCATTCAACCCTCTAACCCCTAGCCAAACCTAACCCATAGTCAGTTTGACTTAATTGGCTTAACCTAGAATTTACCCTAACTTTTACCTATTTTACCCTTTACCCTTGACCTTCGATGGTTAGGTTGACCACTGACATTCTCCCTGATTATTAATGGTCAGGGTCTACCTCCTCAACAACTAATATGCAAGCCATCTTCCTTGATTTTCTAAAATAACTTGTCTTAATCCCCATGTGATCCATTTCATGAATGAGTTATAATTAGATATCCTAGTTGAACCTTCACTTCCACCTCTTTCTTGTGCCTATAAGTAAAAAGGAGCTGGGAGGTGAAATAAATCTATAACTATTATCAATATCTTGTGCATTTAGGAGTTTCTTATTACAGGTCAATCATTATCAATAATCTAGTCAACTAACTTCTACATCAGAGAGTCAATTTGTCACCACCTCTCCACCAAGTATCTAGTACCATTACTCTATTGGAATTGAGCTATATTCCACCAATAGGTCAACTACCTCAACTATCCACCCAATTAACTTTTGGTAAGACAAGTACTTATTTCTCAATATTCATTTGCTTTATTTCCATTTTGCAATCAACTTAGGTCTTACCTATCTCTTAAAATAGATATTTTATATCTCATCAATTAGCCTTTTTACCAACCTAGATCCATACATAGTAACCATTAATAGTTGTCTCAACTGTTGATGGTCTATCCAACTGCTTATGATCACCTCAATCACTGACTATTAGCCCAACTACCAATTGTCACTATGGTAATGAAAATCAGAAAGTTGTTTTCACCTATCTATCCCCAAAAAAACTTTATTTTCTATGTTCCTACCTATTCACATACATCTATCTATTTTTTTACAGACAACCCCAACCCTATAACACTAGTATTAATTAGTTTATCACCCATTTAATCATTTCTAGTCTATTTCTAAGCAAGCATTCTTGTATTCAATTTTAGTATCTTTTGATTATTTATGAAATTACTTTCTATTTTGTTTATAAATTTAATTTTTTTAAACATGTGGATTGGTAGCTCCTAAGGAAGCCCTTGATTTTGGGATTTAGCTACCACTAGGCAATCCACTCAACTATCTATCTAACAAAAAAAATTTCTACAGTGTTTTCTTATTTGTAGGTCATCCTTCCAATCCAAATAGGAACTCTTCATAATATTTTGATTCCACATATGAAAAATCAAATAGGTTTTTAAACCATACATGTACCTAGTTTCTTCTTTTCCTTTTTCCAATAATAAGTATAAACTCATTGAAACAAGTAGCCTATGAACTGAAACTCCTTACAAATAACAAAATTCATAATATTTTCCATGTCTCTTGTCTAAACAGATATTTGGGGAAGTATATTAAACCGCCCACATATTTATCACCTTTAGATTAGGATGGAAAAATGATCCTAATTCTTAAAGAGGTGATCGATACTAGGTTTAAGATATTGAGGAAAAGAGATGTCACTAAATATTTGGTTCTTTGGAAAAGCTTGCCAATTGAGAATTCCACTTGGGAAGGTCTAGATATTTTAAATCATCCAAGTTTTAATTCATTGAGGACAAAATTTTTTGAGGAGGGAGGACTTGTCATGCCCCATTTCTAATTAATTTATCATTTATAATTAATTAATCAAATTTTCAATTACATGGGATTAAGGGAATAAAATTGGAATAAATATTTAATTAATTATTTATTTAGGATTGGTAAGTTTGAAAAACTGATAGGGATCAAGTTAATTAATCATAATTTTTTTAATACAAATTAGGCCATGGTATTTTAAGGAAGATAATAGGATTTAAATCAAATTAATAAATTATTTTTTCTTTCTTAACCTCAAGGAAAGTTGGCCTATTTGTTAAATTATTAGAATAGGACAAAAGTAAGAAAAACATAATTAAAGCAAGTTATGAAAAGTGGAAGAAGATGACAACTAATAGAGTTTCTAATTATATTTTTATCTTTTGAAATAAATTATATAGATTTGGGCATCCCTTTTGGTCCCTCTTGGTTATTTATATTCAATAATTTATTTCTAAAGGATCTTTTACCAAACTAATTAACTTCTCTTATTGAACAGTGTTTATTAGATTACCCTGAAATGAAAAATCTTAGATGTTGTAGGTATTTGGATGGAAACCCATTGAGCCCAAGGAGATGAAACCCATGTGATTTATAGGTACAGTTTCACACATGAATTTTAATAAAGCTTTAATGAGTTCAAAGTCAACTAGTATTCAATGTTTTATGTAGATAGTTGGTGTGAGTAGAGAGTATAAAATAATTTTAAGATTAGTGGGTTTGTTACATCAGATAGTAAGTGTATTTTGGGGTTATTTTTACTTTATTTCAGTATTCTCCAATGTTTTTTAATCATTCTATTACTGTTTTAAATTTATGCTTTGTTTGAGCAATGTTTGTATTGTTACTGTGTAGTTTTGGCAAGCATTTTTTCCTAAACTTTATATTATGGTTTAAAAATATTGTGGAGTGATTATTTAATTAATTTGTAATATTTTTGAACTTAATTTTTTAAAATAAAAGTTTCAATAGGTGATGGTTTTTAATTATTATGTTATTCCATAAAAATATCAAATTTGGGTTTCACTGGCTAGTGTAGAAAAAGGCATAAATTTTATGGTAATTGTTCCTAATATAAACTTAATTACATAGTTGATATTTATATATAAAATTTAGTAAAATTACATGAAACATATATGTATTTATTTTTATTATTATTAGATCAATTGACTTGCACTTTGATTTTAATATATAGACTTATTTAAATCAAATCAAGACCTTATTCACGAATAATTTAATATTGTGAATGCAAAAAATATAACAACCATGGCACAATATAATATGGTGAAATGTAAAATTTAATCCATAAATGACATGACCAAAATTGGGATGGGTGAATAATGATTAGACCATTTATGAAATATAAAAATAGTGGTCAAAGTAATCAAACCATAGGTAATGAAGATAAATAAGTTTTCAATAGTATGTATGAGTATCCCAAGGCAAACAAGTGATATATATATATATATATATATATATATATATATATATATATATAAATATTTTATTGAGTGAATGGTGATAAGGAAAGTATATGTGTGACTAACACAAAGGAACATATTACAATAAGAACCCATTTAAAACTAATCATCCTTATCTATGAAAAAATCATAATAAAATTTAGATTACAAGGCATGTACCACCATTAGGTATCTACAAATTTAAGTAATGTATGAACACTCAAGGGATACTCTAGGTTAATAATGAGTAATTCATTAATGATTATGGTAAACCTATATAACCTTGAAAGGACTCATAATTACACTTAATATATATATATATATATATATATATATATTTTCCAAAATTTCACCCTTTTCTATAGACATGCACCTTGACTTAAGTTCTTTTGAAATAATAAATCCTACAATATAAAATGGATAAGGTAAATTTTATGGTTTTTGAAATATGGTTAAGTGCTAAAATTCTATTGTTAATTATTTTTTAATTTTTTACACACTTTAAGCTACACAAATATATTGATAAAAATAATTTTCATAACTAAAATAAATCCAATAAGTGCTTAAGAGTGACCCACAATAAAATTATATCTAGGAATTGACAAGTTACTACGAAATTTTTATAATAAAATGAATATAATCACTTTTATACTTATAGATGACATGATTTCAAACTTGGGTAGGGTATGAAATTTTTAGAAATGGAATGGTACAAATTGATAGATGTGCCCATCCTTTAGAAAGGGAGATAAAATTAACTAGTTTAAGAGTAGAAAATCATTATTGATATGTGATAGGACCATATAGAATCCTTGAATAAGATAAGAAGATTAGAAGATAGTAATATCATGTTAGGGTGTGAGAATATATGAAAGGGGTTTAAAGACATGTAATTTTCAAAAATGATTTAATAATTTATAATTTGTAGTAATCACCCATCCATTAGAAAATGCACTAAAAACATATGTAATAACACTAAATGAATGCCAATAAACTTATTTTAGGTGTAAATAATAGGTTTGAAATGAATATTTAAATTATATCATTTCATTGAGAAGTTTATTTATTACCATACTCCCCAACCTATAAAAACTTTGTAAACACTAATAGTTTGTAGTATGATTGAAATTTATCTTGACACTAGTGTCTATTTTAAATAATAACCCATCAAAGTTGTGTAGTAGTAAATTGGGGTATTTACAATCCAAAATCCTTATTAATGTTATTCTTTATCCAATGTTTTATATGTGAAAATAATTTTAATCAAAAATATTAAATGCCAAATTTTGACAAATTCAATGTATTATGCCCTCCTTAATGGGTAAAGATTCATTCCTACTATTAGGCTACATGCAAATCACTGTAGTTTCACTCCCTCCCCTACACCCAATATGGTTTATTTATGTTGAACTTTGATTGGGATGGTCAAAGAAACCTAGGTGTATCTAGTGTTGGTGTATTCATGATTATTCTAGTTATTTGATAAGGAAACCTTGTTGAAGTTAATTGATGGAATAGGTAATGAATTATAATCCCAATCAGTGGTACTTCAGATTGAAATCATGATTTAATTATGTAATTGATAATTTATTAATTGAAGGTGACTTCATGATTGTGATCCAAGTACTGCAATATCAAAAAATTATTTAATGTAATATTAGGTATATCTTTGATAGATCATGGAGGATGTTTCCCCTACTCATATCCTGGTTTGTGAATGATATATAAGATACCTCTATTTTGATTTGTTTTTTGAAAACTTTGGCATCTCTCAATTCAATGACATTCAATCTGATAACCTTTACAATTCATGGCCTGGGATGAATTAGTTGGATCCTTTATGACCACTCTTTTTTTGTCAGTTTACTTTTTTTGATTCTTTAACATCATTGTTTGCCTTTATATTGGAGTAGTGCATGTGACTTGAGATACATTTTGTTTATGTTTTCATGGTTGTTTAAGTGAATTTTCCTCATCATTAGGTGATACTACGGTTGGTTGGTGTGGAGTGAATCTTGTGTGTTGTTTTTATGAATGTTGTTTAGATTGGTGGTCTTCCCCAAATTATTTGATTTTTTTAAAATTTTAGAAGTGGTCCAATCATGGCTTCTTCTAGTGTTGGTATCTTCATGAAAGCATAGGCTTTGGAGGAGTCTTTGGATTCTATTTGTAATGATGCACTACTAATTTTGATAGTGTTAAAGAGGGAAATGGAATTTTGTAGCAAGATTTTATTTGCAAGCCTTAATAATATATTATGGCTTTATTTTAGATTGATCTTAAAGGTCATTAAAGTTTTTTAGGGGTCAAATTATTATAGGTGGACACACACTATATACAAATAATATTTTTAAATTTTATTGATTAATAACACTTTGTATCTTGTAGGAACCTATCGAATCTCAATCTCTTTGAGTCCATGCACTAAATGGTGCATCAGGAAAGGGGTGGGTAGACCATCAGTACTTCATAAGATTTTCATTCCTTTTTCCACTTTCCATACACACTCTAGCCTCATAAAACTATTGAACCCAATCTTATTATGCTTAGTTCTACCTATTCATATCATTTGTTATGTTTTATCCTTCAGTTATTACCTTAACACCATCTTGACTTGTTGCTTGTGCTAGGTCGACCAAGTCAAACTAGCATACTTTAAGGAATTTTTCTCTTTTTTGATTTGTTGGCCTCTTAGCCATCCTAACATAGACCTAGAGAGTTAGCCCCAAAAATGTGATAGGTCAACTAGGTAGACCTGGCACATCTAACATTTCCAAATGTTTTTAGGCCAAGTTGCTATTTTATATATATATATATATATATATATGTATATATATATATATATATATGTATATATATATATGTATATATATATACAAACACACACACACATATATATATATGTATATATATATACATATATATACATATATATATGTGTGTGTGTGTATATATATATGTATATATATACATATGTATATATATATATATGTATATATATATATATATATATATATATATATATATATATATATATATATGTATGTATGTATATGTATATATATATATGTATGTATGTATATGTATAATTATTTAACACCATTTAATAAGAGAAAATAATTAAGTGAATAATTGAAAACAAACATCTATCTATTGACCATTCTACTTGGGGAATAAAACTTTAGGTTTCAATACTTTATTTAGTGCTTCGATCTCATCTTGTGGGTATTTGGATAGGTTGTATATCATAGAGATGATTTATCTTAGTTGTCCTTACATGCCATAATAATATCTTGTGAATCACCTTGGATAAGGGGGAGATTAAGGCTCGATGGGTTCATCTTCAAAGGTAAGTATTTGTAACTTTATTCCTCCTTTATAAGAGTAGATAGATAGAGCATATGTATTTTTCTCTTCCATGTATTAATATTTCATATACATTGACATGAGTATACGTCTTCTATACATGTTTAGTTTAATTTTTTATTTGTTTTATTTATAACCCCCAAATTTATTCCTCCTTTGTAAGAGTAGATAGATAGAGCATATGTATTTTTCTCTTCCATGTGTTAGGATTTTGTATACATTGACATGAGTATACATCTTCTATACATGTTTAGTTTAATTATTTATTTTTTAAATTTCTAACCCCCACTTTATGCCACAAGCTTTGGTGGGTACTAGATTAGATTTAATTTTCTTGTTATTAGATTAATGAAATATTAAATCATAGGACTCTTTTAGGCTTATTATGTGATTGTGTTAGACTATAGGCTTTGGAACCCTATCTCACATGGTATGTTGTGAAAAGTGATTGCCTAATTAGGTATAGTGGATCCTCACATTGTTCATGCTCTTGCTTAATAATTGTATGCCCCTAATCATAATTGTATGTGTGCTTTATCTCATCCAATCCAGGATTGATTTATGGACATGATGCATTTACAATTGCATACATTTTGGTAAACTCAACTTGAATCAAACCCTTGTAGGATTTATTTTATTTATTTCATTTCTATTCATCATTATTTTTATCATATGTTTACTTTGTTGGATCGAACCTATCAACCCAATTATTTATCTTTGTGCGTAGGTTTGCAAGAATAGGTAACTAGCTTGACCAACTTGATCTAATATAGGTTTCAAAATTTGTAGAATTTTGTTCAGATAATTGAATCGACCATCTTGACCTAGTATAAGTTTTTACTAGTTTTTAGACTTCCTATTCAACCTACTAGGTTGACATAGTTGACCTATTGCATTTTAAACACTTTTTTAACAAGTTACTATATAGCATGATCAACCAACTCAACCCAGTTTGCATGTTTTTGACAATTTTCTCTAAGGTTCTTGATTAACAATCTTCTCCTTTTCATTTCTAAACCATTTAGGCTAGTTTATATTCTTCTATATATTTTTATTTTTAGACTTTCCTTTCATAATTTTTAGTCCTTAAAACTTTCCTTGCACAGTCAAATACATCAACCCTATCAACCTAGTTCTATGTTTTGTGTTTTTTGAAATAACTAGGTCAACTTGACTGACCTAGTTCATTTTCAGACTTTGTTTCCATAGTACAAGTTTGACCCTATTGACCCTATTCTATATGATTGCCCATATAGTTTCTCCACTATATTTCATTTCAAATTTGGGATTAACTATATATGTTAATCACACATATCTTTTTAATTGTTTACATGCTTAGAATAACTCACATAGTCTATAAACATCAATAAGTAATTAGGGGGTTTTAATTAGTCTCTTAGTTTTACTATTTATATTATTTTTCACACATGGACAAATCACATAAACAACAACAAACATTTAAACATTTGAATACCCATACCAACCTACTTGGATTTAATTACAAGGGGGAAGCTGAATTGATGCTCTAGTCAAGTATAAAGCATGGTTAACTGTATATTTTAGCTAAGGAACCATTACCCTTATTGTTATGGTGTGTTATGTAAAGGGGTAGGCCCCAATACCAAGATTGTATCATTGCCACTACAATCCCTTTCATCCTAAAATTACCTAAAACTATCCTTAGATTGTTATCTAGTACCTTGAATATAACTAATCCCCCTTTACACTAAAAATCATTATTAATAATCCAATTGACATTATAGGTTGATGAAGTATTTATCTTTAATTTCAAGTTGTTTTCTTTCCCTTTGATAAATTGTGTGTGAAAAATCTTGCATTAGCCAATGTCAGTGCAAGTTATTTCTTTGTGTACATCAATTAGATTGACTAACTTCAATTCAATTGACTATTCATTTCCATTTTAGTACTTACTAATTTCTTATAGTACTTGTAATTATCTGGCTTCAATTCATAACTTGTTATCATCTTTCTTTTCTTCCCTATATATTATACTAGGTCGACCCTATCGACCTAATATCTTTTTTATCCCCTATATATTGTGCTAAGTTGACTTGGTTGACCTAGTACTATTCACAACATATTTGCCTTTTTATACCAATCACTATTCACTAATCTGGGTTGATATTGTGGACCCTATATAGTTTTACAATCCTTAATTTGCAATAGGTCAACCAGGTCAACTTAGTACTATTGTCAGTCACTTTTTGATTCTTCTCTTTTTCATTTGGCTTCTTTTCCTTTCATCATTTTCTTTTTATTTGGTGACAACATTAAAGTTTAGTCAATAGACATGATGTAATTCACCAATCCTAATAGGGCCTCCCATTGACAGAGTAGGGATCCTTTCATAAATGTTAGTAATGTTCATATTATAACCTGCATGATGGACTATGGGATTCCTCCTCATACCTCTTTGCATAAAAACCCTCCTCTTCTCTTAGAGTATCAAATTAAGTTACAATATACTCCTGAAATGATTTTATTATCAATAAATTCCCTCAACATAGAGGGAAGGATCCTTCCACCATCTATAACCTCCTAATTATCCATCAAGTTGAAGAACCTCATTCTCCTACTCCCACTTTCTCAACTAGATTTAGGGGTACCAATTTCTTTTCTTCTCAACCTCTTCCTTCAATCTTTGCTCCTTATTATGCCATGACATTTTCTTATTTAACTTCTTCCACCTCCATGCATAGTATCTCAACTAACATGGTAGGTTTTACATCTATTGGGTCTCTAATAAAATCCACTATCCTTAATCCTTCCACTAGTTCATCATTTTCTACCCAAAGAACTCATGATTATAGTGCTTCTTCCTCTCAACTATTTACTAGTCCATCTTTTGCTTCATAAATAAAATTTTTCACTAGTGCCTCAAATTCTCATAGCTCTTCTCAAGCTCATATCAACACTAATAGTGGTACATGAGCCACTAATGCCAACACAAATACCAATTCTAATGATTCTAATGTTAATTAAACACATCAACTTTTGTTGAAAATTCTCAATAAAATGAACACATTTCAATCTCATAATATGAATCAAATGATGTAAATGCAAACCCACCTTCTTAATCTTCAATCCTATCCTCTACCAATAAATTAGGGCACACATAACCACAGTGTTCCTCCTCTTCCTCATTGAGATTCTCAAGTTAATCTCATTCATCAACCTCCATTAGTCAACAAAGTCATCAAGCATTTATAAAATGAACCTCTTACCACCCAAATTGTTACATTGATATTGGAGGTATAACACCTACAATTACTTACAATGGATCAACTGATCCTACCCTTCACCTCAAGACATTTGGAAATATTTACAAGGATTAGATCAAATGAAATACCTTTGTCATGACCAAACTCTTATCCAAAACCCTCATGGATGATGCCTTTGATTGGTATAGTTAACTTAGAACACACTCTATCACTAGTTTGGAAGACTTAGTAAATGCTTTAGTTCAATAATTTCAAACTAGTGATCTTCCTAAGAACACTTTGGTCCATTTCATCAATTACAAACAAAATGAAAATGAAACTACCCAAGATTTTTTTAAGAAATGGAAGATATTGTTAAATAAATGTGAGCATAACATGGCAGATGATAATCTCTTTCATCTCTTTACAAATGCTTTATTTCCTAAATTATAATATTGAGTCCATACCTTTTCTCCATGTACCTTAGAGGAAGCCATTGATTGGGACAAAAGATAATATTTTCTATGCATCAATTTGAGATACTCCAACCTTATGTTGGTACTCACCTATTAGTATAAAGAAAAAAATTAGAAATATTATGAATGATGGTGTTAGTGATTCATATGACACCATTCATCATGTTCAAGCTATCATTCCTACCCCTTCTTTATAACTAGTTCCTTGTCAACAAAACACTAATCTGTATTTCTCAACAAATAACATTAATGTCCATAAACCTTTATCCTTGATCAAATTGCTTAAACATCTACCTAGGCCTCTCCCTTGAGAGCTTGACCCTACTCAACCCATGAAATCATGGTATGATCCTAATAAATTTTTATGGTTTCATGTTAGTTGGGGTCACTCTCACGAGACTTGTATATAGCTTCATAATTTAGCCATGGACTTTATTCTTGGCCCAAATTTTGATCATGATTCCATTATTCATAAGTATCAACAAGATTATGAGGTTTCTTTTAAAGACTATAAATCACATGGTAAAACTCAAGCCTTAAATCAAGTAAACACTCATTTAGATATCTATAAAGACCCCTTACCTAATCATCAACCAATCCAAGAAGGTCAAGATAAGCCCAATTATTTCACCAATAATTTAGAAAGTCTTGTTGAACCAAATTCCAAAGAGAATTTGGTTAGCATGACTAATATGCAAAGAGTGGTGGCTTTCATTGATTCACAAACTATCTACACTCCTCTTTATCATAAGACATATCATGTTATCCAAGATTCTTCTCCAACTCATTTAAATGAGTTGGGTAAGAATATTTTATTTCTTTTGATGATTCAATTTATGATTCTCCATTAGATGACACATCTCATACTATTTTTACTTCTCTCCCATCATCTTCTACTACTAATGACAATCCAATTTTTACTAACACTTCTTCTTCCAAAATTCAAGATGAATATGAAACATCTACTTTTTCATCACCAAACAATTTTCAACCTTCTTCTCAACCTTCTCATTCTTATCAACATAAATTTTAATGCTCTTCAGATCCACCTTCTGAAAGACCTTCTTAATCATTGCACACCTATATATAACAATATACTTATGGGTTATGATGAGTGGTATCCCATTGTGGAACTTAATAATCTTCCATCCCAAATACCTATTCTTGAACTCATAAGGACATCTCCACGTCATAGAAACTACCTCATGCAATTCTTATTCAATATGAATATCCCTCACCCTCTAGCAAGATGGAATGTTACTTTATCTAGATCTGAGGATAGTATATTACAACAATGTAAAGATATGTCCACTAACATTGATGAAATTATAGACACTTCTCTTTCTTTATGATTTCCTATTGCATTTATGATTCTTGATGAGATTCTACTTCATGTAGATGATCCTCCATTATTTATTAATGTCCAAATAAGTAATATCCAAGTCAAGCATGCATTGATTGACAAGGGTTTTGGCACTTTTGTCACTTCCCTTGATTTCATTAAGACTCTTGGGTATTCTTAGTGTAATCTCAAGTATACATGTAGTAAATGCCAAGGATATTATAGAAGGCAAATTCCTCCCTTAGGGTGTGTGTGGATTCTAATTACCATCCTACATATCATTATTCATGTGAAGGTGATGATATTCAAATTTCCCTTTTGTATAACATCTTGCTTGGTGGGTCGTAGACTCATCATATGTGAGATGTCACCTCTTTAGCTTGCCAATGCATAAAATTTTCTCACAATAAAGTCATTTACAAGATTCAAGGAGACACTAACCCTTGGGATTTTGAACAATCCCAAGATCATGGTGTCTTCAAGATTCCTACTCTTGAAGATTTGCCTAGTGTTCCATTTTATGAGTTGCAACATCTCAACTTTCCTATCAACTCAACCAAAGGTTACAATGGGCATCTTGAGCTCATTAGTAACAATCCTCCCAAAATTTTAGACTCTGATGATGATGATCCCAATAATATTAACTTAAATATCAAAACTTTTGGTCTATCACCTCATCTCATTTCATATCTTCTTTCTTTCTTTCAACCTCATTCTTGCAATCCTGATTGTGATGACATTTATGTAATCTTAACCAAGACTAGTTGCTTTATTCACTGAGCTTTATCTGAGATAAGGTCATCCCAACCTATGTCATCAATCTTCATACTCCAAATTATGATGATGGATATTATTTAAATGATCCTTTTTTAGGTAGCCTTTTTCAAGCTTGTGTTGCTAAGATTATTTGTTACCACTCTTATTTACTTGAGTATTTTTGTACATCTCATCATTATCTTTCATTTATAGTTCCTGATTCTTGAATTTTTCCTCTTTATCACAAGGTAGAGATGGCATCCATACCTCTAGTTTCTAAGGAACCACTTCGGATAATGCTCTTGGATCATGTTATGATTAGACCTTATTACTTTGCCACACCTAGGGTATTCCTTCATAGACCTTCTACAAATCCCTCCCCTCCTTTAGTAGGTCCAACTATAGTTAAGCTAGTTCCTTTTTCCACTCTAGTTGATCTTGTTTCCTCTCCTATTATTGATGAGCCTCTTCCTGCTTCTCATATTAGTAATACTCTTATTGAGCCTAGTTCCACTCCTTCCCCATCATAATCCTCCCTTGATGATGGTTTTATTATATTGCCTAAGATGTCTCCTTTTCCAAATAAATGGGTTGATGAGTCCTCTTCAGTTATTTCTAATCCTATTTCACCTCCTTCTATAAGTGCTCCTAAAACCACTCACAAGCATAAATATTGCTTCCATGGGACATATAATCACTCTTCCACCCATTGTTGAAATTTATGACAGTATATTGATACTTTGTGTCCTTCTTCCTCATCATTAGACAAATCCATATATCCCTCAAAGTTACTTCTTGAATATTTACCTAATCATGGCGAGGTATATTGTCTATGGTACCTATGTGGCATGCATCACATCAATCTTTATCACATTATTCAAAAACATCTTAAAGATAATCTTGTATCCATCCCTAGACCTTATACCATTCCTCCCATAAGTCATTCCCATAAGAAGGCTCCTCCTTCTTCTCCCATGGATGTACCTCCAGTGGTTCCACCACCACCCATGGATCCTTTTCCACCTATGATTCCTTCTCTTGTAGATCATGTTTCCATGCATTCTCATAAATATCCTTTGCCTAACTTTCCTCCTCAGCATGATCCTTTGAGCATTCCTACTTTTTTAGTTGAGGAGATCATAAAAGAAGTATTTGCCCAATATTCACTAAAGATTGATGAGATCATAGAATCAATTCAATCACAGCTTTATAGAGATTTATCTGATATATTAGATAATGTGTGTGGATAGATTTACTAGTATTTATGAGCACATGCATGGTGATTTCTCATTTATATTTGGATTGGACATGTGCTCTAATATTATTTATATTGTAATTATATCATTTGACACTTTTTCAAATTGTTTCTTACTTTATATCATGTTTTTCCTTCTTGTTGTACTATAGCTAGGTTATGTTATCATTTTACATTTCACACATACTTGTTTATTTCCTTATCATTGCTTTCTTTCCTTTAGATTTTTGCTCAAAACTCTTCCCTTATGTCTTCATGATTTTTTGATTTCTTATATTTATTTTTCACAGATAGTTATCATGGTGACTTGGTTATATTTACCCTCTATCCTTTGGTTACTATCTCCTATTACTATGTAATCAGTTCACATGAAATCTTTCTCATTACTATTTCCTTTCACTAGTCCTCATTTGGATTTCCTTTTTCCCTTCTTATTTCTTCCTCAAACTAAGCATATACATGGTTGAGACTTGAGATCACATGCTCAATTCATTATCAAGCTTAAGTGTTCTAGTCTATGTTTTATCTTGGGATACTTAGCTTCCTTTAGACTTGGCCTACATCTCATTTGTGTGTATTGATATCTCTCTCATGATTGGTCATTCCAAATCTATATAGAGGAGTAATATAAAAAAAAATCTTCAAAATAAATTTAAAATCCAAATCATTTAAACAAAAGGCAATGATATCAAAAGGCAAAAATATTAAATATTATTAAAAATCCTAATCACACTAATAGACATGATTGAAAGCACATCTACTTATTCTAGTCAAAGCTCAAACTCCATAGTTAGTCTCATGGTAGATCCAAGGTCCTTTTGGGTGTGGTAGGATAATAGATTAGAAGAGGTTAATAAAAAAATATTATAGTGCTTCCTAATTTCTCATGTAAGTACCCAATCTTTGTAGTAGATCAACGACTCTATAAGGGGTCATGAGGAGCAGGGAAAACATCATGGGGAGGTAGGTCCATTTTAATTTTACTTGTACCAATCTACCATCATGAGATGATCTTAGTATCACACCTATTTTCCTACAAATCTTTGTGTTTATAGAAAGTGTGTTTCCTTTGTACATAGACGACTAATAGTCCCTTAGTGTCTTCTCATTTCCTTAGTATACCTCTTGCCTCTTAAGGTCTTCTCATAAGATGCCCAAGTATTAATTTTTACACCCCCTTTTTCATTCCCTTTACTTCATATTTACTCTTTGGAAATATTGTTTTGCTTACTGATCACTCCCCATGGGATTTCATTTATGAGTTTCTTTGTAAGACCACAGATAGGACCCAACATCCCTCATAAATTATCATCTTTTCCATCCTATTACCCACATCTTTGATTTACCATTACTTATTAATTATACTTACCAATATTTATTTGGTACCCCTTGGGTTTTCATTTTTCAAGTTGTAGTGTAAGATCGTGGATATGACCTGACCCTCCTCACAAGATTTTCTAATAAACAAGTCACCATCCAAACTTACATGTGTCAAATATGACATAAGATTCGATTGATTATGAGGTTCCACATCATTGGCATACTTCCCATATTTATATTTAGTATGTTTTATGCTTACTTCATTTTTATTTTGCCTTTTATTTTCTTATTTTCCAAGCGCATGTAAGATTACAACCATTTCTTGAATTTCTCATACTTCCCAACTTGAATTAGTATGATAAATTTAAGACCAGATTTTTATAAATTTTGTTTTTCTTTTGTACTTCCCATCATGAAATAATATAATTAATTGACTTAATTTTGATTTGTTTTTATTACCATTTGTGCCCTTTTACATACCTTACATTTTTTTAAATTATTTGTCATACATATTTAGTATGATTTTACTTTTTTTAATTTGGTATAAAAATCTTTTACATTAGTTTTTTAAAAAATCCCCTTTTACTATCTTGTTTGTCATTTTCTTGGATTTTTTATACTTAGTCATTTTTTGTTATTACACATTTCCCAACTTAAACTAGTGTGTAGTACATTTCTTTGATTGATTATAATTTTCCAAATCCTTTTTTGCTTGTTTCTTTTTAACTATGCATGTGTACTCTATAATTCTAGAAAATAAACCACACCACATATATTTCCTATAGCATATACAACAAAGCTAAATACATGTACTAGAAAGAAATATATCCAAAAACATCTACAAACATAACCATCATAAAGACACCATACATAACCAACACTAATAAGCCAAAATGCTACATCATATATATACCATGAGTTTGATACAACAAATATAACCATATATAAAGCCTCAACACTAGTTTGGGCTTCATCCTATCTATATCATGGCCTATCCATGCTGATTTCTAAGGCCTTGGTCTAACTCCTCTAAATGGTACACTGTAATGAGGTAGTCCAAGATCTAAATCCCCCTACCTATCCTTATAGGTGTGTTATCTACACATGTGCTTGCACCAACTTAGCCTAGGTTTCTATATGTGCCTATGTCAACTAATTCTACATCATTATATATGCCTACATCATGTATGTCACTATCTCAAGATGCATAAATTTCTCATCTACCAAGGCCTACCAAGATTATCTCACCTACACCCATCTCTACTGGTGGTTTTACCCTCTCTCTCTACACTTGTATCTACCTTATTATCTCACCAGTTAATCTGAACTAGCTCACTTGATCTAGGGTAGATGATATACTTAGATCATCTAGTGTTATTGGGTTGTATGGCTATAGAGTCTCATTTAGAATGTCATGGAATGCTTCCCTCACTAAGCACCCCCATCTCTCCTCCTCATCCTTAGGTACACCTAAAAAATACACTAGATGGATATTAGATCATTATCATACCTAATAATATCTATCTACATCTCTGTAATACCAAATCAAAAACTTAAGAAATAATTCAACCATCTTCATACCTACTAGTGTCTCAACTCCTATGATATCATCATCAACATGATCACCTAGTGTAGTCTCCCCATCTACATGGCCTCCTAGTACCTCCTTAGTAGGTTACCTCCTCAACTCAAACTTGGATGTCATAAATCATGTTCATATCAGCCTCCGTTTGAGTGGTCTCTCTATCATCTCTTGTGGATTATCTATGGGATCATCTAGTATGTCTATAGTCTCCACTCTATCCTATCTCCATCATAGTCATGTCCTTGATGGTTATTGTTGGTCTCATTGTGGGGCTAATAGTGGTACATTAGGTATCTTTTCCTCCTTTATCTCTTCCTTTGCCACTCATCATAACTAATTAGTCCATGATCACTCTTAAAATGGACTCAGTGTCAGCCTCACCATCAGTGGTCTAATTCCCCTTTTCCCTCGTGGCTCCCTCACATACCAATTCCATTAGTTAGGCATCAGTATTAGTGTCACCAAATGAGGTAGGTCCATCTGCCCTAGTACCCATGCAACTAATTGTGGCTCTCTCCACCATGTATAGTGTCCAATCACCTTTTTCCTCTTTAGTGCTAGTATAACTATGTGTTAGCTCACCCATGTAGCTACTATGTGCCCATATAATTGCCACATGATGTCTGTATATCTCACCAACTATAGTGTTAGCACATGGGTTATGGCCCACATTACTTGGTCCTCCCTCCATTTTTATACTTGAGGTAACCCATCATCAACTATATGGGGTAACCCAACTAGTCAATACATGAGAAATCTCTCATATATCCATGTTGTCAGTAGTATAATCAATCCCATAGTATTCTACCTTTTAACTAACATCTCAAATAGATAATGTATGAGCTAGACCTAGATGATAGACACTAGATCATATAATACTCCCTCCTCTAATATCATCCTACTCAAGGCTACCATGAATAGTTGTACCTTGCCATTTTACTTATGACATAGTACTCATTATCACACAAGGCCTATCACTACCTTTTAGAGATATAGAATATATGATATATACACATCATCCATACTAAATCTCCATCCTCTCAATATCATCTCTAAACCTATAGTGCACATGGCTAAGGCTCTCCTCTCCTCTAAACCATCTGGTATCCTTATGGTCACTGATGCTCTTGTTATGGGTAGCCTGAGGATGGCATGGACATCTTCTAATGTGATACCCACCTCTATCACATCCCCATCCACCTCCCATCTAAATGTGTTAGTCAATCATTCCCAACATCCCAAGATCATAACTAATAAGCCATCACTGAAGGGGATCCTACATATCTCAAATATACCTCTTAGACATATGGCTACTAGTCTAGCTTGATTTACATTTTTCAATCTAATTAACAAATCCAAAAAAAAGACACATCCAACAACCTCCACAATCTCAATCATCTCTACAACCTAGAAATAACAAAGGATGTATTAGTTCCCCCATGTCATGTATAATCACAATACATTATTTACACATCAAATTTAAAAATTTTAATTAAAAACAAGCCTAATTATTTTTACCTTATTCATTTTATCCTATTTCTACCTTTCTTGATCCCTCTTTCCCTCCTTTGGTCATTTTAGGCCATTATATCCCTCTTTCAACTTTCTATATGCTTTTTCATGCTTATTCTAATTCCTTAGTCAACCTAATTTAACCAAAATTTTCCTATTTTTGTCATAGTTGACTTTAAATTCCAAGTCAACACTATTATTTTCATCTCCCTGGTACTGAGTTTTCATTCTGGCCCTTATGCATTTCTTTCTCACTCCATTCTAGCTTTTTAGCCTATATATTACACTAGGTCAACCCATACCTACTAGGTCAACCATATGGATTATGCCCTATTTTAACCTACTAGGTCAACTTGGTTGACCTAGTGCATTCTATGTGCTGACCTAGTACATTTTCCCCTAAATGTGCATTTTACATATTTTCTTCCTAAACACTTCCAACCCATTTTCCATCTTCCTATTTTATACCCTTAGAATCTATGTTTGTTCAATTTTGACATATATAAATGCTTAAAAACAAATTTTATCAAAAATTTAATTAATTCAATACAAATTTCAAAAATTGGTTTGAGATTCGTAGTTGCATACCTATCATGCACTTGTTGCCACCTCTAGGTGTCCTCATCTAACATGTCGTTACCTCACCATCCTAGCCTTGTATGGTTTTATATCTCTCATTTATCATTTTCATAATTCAAAATGCCAAATGAATCATCTTTTTCTTATTTAAAACCACTTTTTAGCAACTCAATTGTTTCATTTATTTTTAGGAAAATTCCTTATTTTGCCTCTATCTTTCTTTTTGCTCATCCATTTTACAAACCATAAAATACATTACAATCATCATGATGTATAGATTATTTTATACTATCATATGTCTATCTTCAAAAAAATTTATTTTTGGTTATCTTCTTCACTAACTTCTACAGGTTCACCTAGTGTACTCTACATTAGGCACCTTCATTTCTTATAGTCTACTTCTTTATCTATAACACTAAGGTAAGTTAAAGGTATGTGTTTTTTTTAATAAAATTCTTTCATTTATCTTATTTTTTTCTTGTTACACCATACTTATCATTAGTGTTGTGTTTTATCATGTTTTCTTTCGAAGCACCATCCTATGTTTCACTTATATGACATGTGATGAGATTTAGCTGGGGCATATATATACACATAATATTTTTAACTTTTATTGATTACTGACACATTTTATCTTGTAAGAACCTATCGAGTCTTAATTTATTTGAGTGAATACCCTAAAGAGTACATTGAGAAAGGGGTAGGTAGACCATCAGTGCTTTCTAAGATTGCCATTCCTTTTGCCACTTACCATCCACACTCTAGCCTTCTAAAACCATTGAACCTGAGCTTATTCTTCTTACTTATACCTTTTTTATCATTTTCTATGTTTTATCCTTTATTTATTACCTTATCACCCTTTTGACCTATTGGTTGTGGTAGGTCAACCAAGTCTACATAGCATAGTTTAGGGAATTTTTCTCTCTTTTAGTTTGTTGGCCTCTTGGCTAACCTAACATAGACCTAGAGAGCTAGCCCTAAAAACATGCTAGGTCTACTAGGTCAACTTAGCACATCCGATGATCCCAAATGTTTTAAGGGTAAGTTATTACTATATATACAAGGTCATTTACCACCATTTCATAAGATCAAATAATTAAGAAAATAAGTATGAATGAACATCTACCTATTGACCATTCTATTTGGGGAATAAAGCTTTAGGTTTCAATACTTTATTTGAATCTCTAATCTCATCTTGTGGATAAGTATTTTAGATGCTTGGATAGGTTATGTGTCCTAGAGCTGATTTATCCTAGTTGTCCTTACATACCACAATAATCTCTTATGAAGTGATTTGGCCAAAGGGGAGATTGAGACTCAACGGGTTCATCTTCAAAGGTAAGTATTCCTAACTTTATTCCTCCTTTCTATGAGTAGATATATAAAGCATATGTATTCTTCACTTCCATGTATTAAGATTCCATATAAATTGATGTGAGTATATGTCTTCTATACATGTCTAGTTTAGTTATTTTTTTTTTCTAACCCCCACTTTGTGCCACAAGCTTTGGTTCTCACTAGATTAGATTTACTTTTATTGTTATTAGATTAGTGAAATATTAAATCATAGGACTTTTTTAGGGTTGTTATGTGATTGTGTTAGACTATAGGATTTGGAACCCTATCTCATATGGTGTGTTACGATAATTGATCCCCTAATCAAGTCTAGCAGATCCTCACATTGGTCATGCTCCTGCTTAATAATCATATGCCCCAATCAAAAGTGTAGGTGTGCTCTATCCCATCTGATCTAAGATTGATTTATGGAAATGATGCATTTTTGATTGCATATGCACATAATTAGGTAAATTTTTTGGTTTCTTCCTTATAAGTGGGTTTCTTCAAGTTTAAGAGGATAATATTATGGTTCATAGGGTGGCCTAAGACTTTATGCATCCAACCTTTAGAGTTGGTCATGAGTATGCCCTTAAAGGTATTTATCCTTTAGTTGATCTTTTTGTCCCCATCATAGGATGGGAATGCAAGGGTTCTATTCATTTCATCATTTTTCAAATGTTGGAGGTAGGGTTTGTGAAAGTGTAGTATGTCAAAGAAAACATCTATTTTACATGGCGAAAAAACTATAATCATGGTAGATTATTTCCACTACTAGATTTAGTGAATCTCAAGGGAAAAATTATGTATTTGGTTTCAATTTGGGCATGTTTCAATGACCTATAAGTTACTAAGGTGATGATTTTTTTGGGTAAAATGAGTTGTATGATTTGTAAATATACTCTAAAGAAGGGAGTGTTAGGTGAGTCTAGCTATGATAGGGAGCTTAGGAGTGGATCTCATGGGTAGTGTGGTATCATATTTAATTGTGGGAGAGTTTGTGCATGTGGGTGTGCTCTTTCCTTAGATTATGTGGAATAGGGTGTTGGGGTTATTTCACATAAAATAGACAATAAGAAAGGTAGGATTGGTTTTCATGGTGGGTATTTATTTAGTTAATTGATTCATCCTTTTTATACTTTTGTAGATGGTGGATCCCATGCACATGGTGATGATATCATTGAGTAGGTCACCCTATTGGTGGAGGAATCTAAAGACAAAGTGACTATGGTGGGTGAGAAAGATCTTAGAATCTCATCATGAGCCCATTTTTTATCTTAAGTTTTTAGACATGAGTGGGAAACTATTTTGTGTCTTCGTGATTGGACATAATTTGGTGGTAGTTCTTATTTATTTTGTTTAGGGTAAATTTTAGTGGTGAATATTTATAATTTCATGAATATTTATTTTTTAGGAAATTGAATTTGGTGATTTTTTGAAATAGTACATAGGGCCCATTCACCTAAAACTTCAAGATATAATTTTTTAAGGGTCAGATCACCAATCATTTACAATAATTATGGGGGTATCCATGTAATTTGCCTTATATACATACATATATATATGTGTGTGTGTGTGTGTGTGTTTGTGTGTGTGTGTGTGTGTGTGTGTGTGTGTGTGTGTGTGTGTGTGTGTGTGTGTGTGTGTGTGTGTGTGTGTGTGTGTGTGTGTGTTCACAAGGGTTACCATCAAAGTAAATTTCTTTATCACATTGTCAATATCTTAAGCCTTGAGGTCACACAACAAAAAAATTATAACCATTCCATTACATCCCTACAAATACCTCTTTGCCACCTCACTGCTACTTCTAGATAGCATACTATGTCACCTGACACCACACTATCTCCCTAATTTTTCTACCTGATAGCATTGTACCACCCAACCACATTCTACCACTTGATTGAATTATGCTACCCAACAAAACTATGTTTTTCAACTATAATATGCCATGTGGTATCAGTGCATCACATAATATCATTATGCTTCCTACCATAATTGTAATTAGAATCATTATACTACCTTATAACACTACACTATGCAATAGCACTGTACCACCTGATAGTATTATGCTTCCCAATAACACTATACTAATTGACAACACTTTACCACCCGTAATACTATACCTCCCAAAAAATTTGTGTTACCTAATAACATTTTATCTCTTGCTATCATTTTACCACCTACCAACATGATCTCACTAGTTTCTATTGCCTAGATGTAGTTTACCACTTCTTGATTACTATCATCTAGTAGTGCCTTCCCAACTGTTATCACCCATATGTATTTTGAGTTGTTCATCATCCTCATTTAGTTATAATGATATCAAGTTGTAATGTTAAGGGTAAAACACCATAGCAAATATCATTAAAATCAAACATATTATCTTATTTTAAAAAACCAAGAAATAAGACTATGTAAATGGCATGTACTTCAAATACAGGTAATTCTAAAACTTTTTTAAAAAAATTAGTATTTTTTTAATTATAGAATAATTTCAAAACCATTTCAATGCATAAATCACCACTGATAATGATACTATTTAATTAGAAATAATTAATCCACATAACATTTCATAACCTAAAGATTTTATTGATGGCATGCCACCCCTAGAAGACAGTCCTCGGGGCACTTTAGAATAGAATTGTAATTCTCTTCAGACACCAAATGTAGTTTAAATTTCCACTCTAAAAATTTAATGGAGGATGAGAAGTACATAGAGAATAGGAAGGTCTTTTCAAGTTGATTGGGCTACAAAATATCTATATATAGAACTTAGAGAACTAAAAAATGGTAATGAGCCTCCAATAGAATGCAAATGTATAATATGCAGTTGAAAACTTGGAAAAGAACATAGAATGCAACTGAAAATAGACATAATCAAGAAACATTGTGGAAATATATATATATATATATATATATATATATCTGTGAAGCACCTAGATAGATATATAGATAACAAGAACACATAGATGGAAAAATGGATAAGAATGCATGCATGTAAGATACGCACATGAATATGAAAATGATCATAAATAACAAAAACATTTTACTTAGAAAATGGAGAACAATCAAAGATCAATTTGGAAAAGTTATGCAGTCCAATCTTAAGGAAAAATATGTTCAATTTTACATTATTTTTCACATTTTAAATAAGGGTAGACCCATTTTTTATTTTTTATATTTTAATATTTTGTTTCAACATAATAGGTTTCTTGATATTACATAATCACATTGGTCAAATAGCAATGCTTGGGAAATGACAAAATCTCTATTAATGGTTAAGAAGGAAAATTTGAAAGAAAGTGTTAAGACATCACCATTTATCTCACTATCCATTGATGAGGTCATTGTAGTTGACAACACATCATGGGTTTGCATGCATGTGTGTCCTTTTAAAAACTATTCAAGGCAATCTCATATATTAGTTGTCCATAAAATGGTAGAAAATTTCAATGTAGAAAACCATCATAAATTGGTTGTATCCAATTTAAGAGATACATCAGTGATGCAAGGGAATATAAGTGGTATTTGTGCTCATTTTCAAACAATAAATTATCCATTTATGATTCCAATTCATTGCATGTCTGATAGGATGAATCTTGTGTACAAAATTATTAGCACATTCAGTAATATCACAAAAGTGGAAGAGCTCATTCATGACTTGCATGCTTATATGTCAAGTAGCCCAAAAATATTTCTAGAGTCTCATGAATTTTCAATTCGGGTGACTGATGGTAAAAAAATATTGAAAGATGTTGAAACAAGATGGATTTATATGTTTGAACTTGCATGCACAAAATTTGAAGAATATCCATCTTTAATAAGTTTTATGTATAAATATCGCAGGGAAGTTGTCAAAGCAAAATATTTATTGTGTCATTTAACAAATTTTGAAACATTACTAACATTATGTGGTATTCTACCAATGTTGAAGGAAATTTTTTAATGAAACATTCCCAGGAGAGATCTATCTATATTTTTGACTTCATACATTTGAGAAAATGTATATGTCAATATTTGGATATATTATACACATCGAATGAAAGCTTTCATGGACCTATTTTTAGAAAATGATAAATTTTGAAAGATTTGTCAAATCTTGAGAGTTATTTAAAGTTCAATATCAATGATCATCTTTGGATCATGGTAAATGACATTGAGATCCCAATACACACTTACTATATAAGACTTGAAGTTATGGGAGTTGAACCTAAAGATGTACCTGTAACACATCTATTATATGATACTATTTTATCTAAAACATGTAATAAATAAATCAAAATATCTCAAAGTTTATCTACTAATATTAGAGTACATTTTCAAAGGGATTAGTTTTTTGAAGACAAGGGAGTTGTGAATCCCATTTTTTGGAACAATGTTAACAGTCAAGAACAGATAAGCAGTTTATTTCACAAATATATGGGGTTCAATTGTTAAGAATTTATATAAACCTTTAGAGGTGAATATAGTTGAGATTAATGGTATTTAAAATAAATAATTACTAATTTTTTAGTCAAAATAATTCGGAATTACAATGATGGATCAATTTTAGTGTTTAAGTGACCTAACTAAAAATGGTGTAATTACATGGCTATGGAAAAACTTTATCTTAGTACCATCTTACAACAAAGTATCAGTGAATATTTTAGATTATATGAACTTGTTCAAAAAATGATTTTAGGTTTTGTGGAAGATGAGTGAGTGTTTACTGCATGATCTTTCCTAAAGTCAAAACTTAGAAACAAATTAGATAAAAATCTAAAGACTTTCTTGAGACTTTATCTTTCACATTGTTTTGTGGACAAATTTCCTTATGACAGAGCATTAGAAAAATGGAGTTATATATTTGAAATAAGAGGAATTAGTAATACAATGACTAATATAGAAGATTCAAATATCGAGACTAAATATAACATTGACATGATAGATGAAAATCGCACTTACAATGAGCAAATTTCTTGAGGATTGTTTCAGTTACCTAAGTTTTAGTTTGATAAGTATAACAATTAATGTTTTTTGAAATATTTCATATTTTTTTCATGTTCAAATAATTTAAATTGTGTAAGATATTTCAATCATGTAAACTAATTTAAATCTTCTTGAACTTTATGGATTAATTAAGATTCAATTAGAACTGATGTCTTCATTTTCACACTAAGAATTATTAAACTTTGAAAGTAAAAAATGTAGAAATACTTATTTAATAGATTTTAATTAAGAAATTTATTTATCTTATTACAATTTTGTGTATTTAAAATGGTAAAATTATATAACCATTGAATATTTAAGGCTAGCCACTACACTTGATAATGACCACAACACATTTATAATCATAAAATTATAAACCAAGAGTTTTTCAAACATAGTGTAACTAATATTATATCTTTTCCCCTATAAATTAATAATTGTTTAAACAATAAATTAAAAATCCAAATTATTAACTAATTAAATACTAGAAAATATTTAAAATCTAGAGCACAATACATTTAAACATAAGTGTTTAATAGTTATCAATAATTTTGAATAATTCCTCCACAATAGTTAAGACTAAAGAATATTTAAACAATATATTTAACCAAGACTTTTTCAAATAACACAACTACTATAACAATATAATCATTAAATATTTAAGGATAACTATTGAACCACAACACATTTAAAATCATTAAATTACAAACTAATATTGTTCCAAAGTATTAATTAATTAAATACCAAAGTATTCATTAAATACTACAAAACATTTTCAATCCATACCACAATACATTTAAACATAATTTCATGTAGTTCATAAAATCAATAATCACTAAAGTATTAATTAAATACTACACTACTATATCTCTATAGAATATGTAAGTTTTACCACAATACATTTAAAATATTAAAATTATAAACCTAGAGTATTTGAAACAAGTGTAAAATATCATTGACATGATAAAATGTATTGAATAAACCAAGTTTTTTTGAACCAAACATAATATAAATCATTGTAATTTTTAACATTATTTTTTTTTTGAAACAAACTAACATTTTTATGTAATATATTCTCCACCCACTTATTGCTTGTCATTTCCCTCCATTGAAACCCTGCTCTCTTGCCCTGCCTAAGTGTCCTCCATGATAACTCCTTTAAGAATATCCTCTATAGTAGAATTGATATTTGTAAGATTTTATCTCTCCTCATTCATTGCATTTCCCACTAAAATAATAATTAGATCTACATCTAACTTTTTCTTCAATAAAATGTCTAGACCCATCCCATGCTCTTTAATAATTTTCTTCAAAGTGTTATTCTACTTATTTAACATAACAAGATTTTTCTTGAATTCAATCACTAAGGAATACTTTTGTGGGAATTTTACAAATGCACATTAATAAGCTATGTTTTTTTCTTCAAAATTTCATATTTTTCCTGTAATTAACAAATAATATATGACTCAAGTACATAAAAAGTATAATAGATAAAATACATGTTAGAAATAATGAAAACTTACCAAAGCTTTTTCCTTCTTTGTTTGCACAATGGTAACAAGGTTTATATCTCTAACCCATTTATTAAAATAGGCATGAGCTTCTCCATTTAAATTTTTCAACATGTTTATCATAATTCTTAAAACTTTATCATTGTAAACATTGTTAACAAAAATTAACCTAAATTGAGCTTGATTAAATAAAGTGTCAATCTTTGATGGTTCATTTTGAACAAGAGAAAACAAATTAAATCTTTGGTATTTATTGTGATAAAAGATGTTAAATTATTTGATAAATGCTTTTGCCATTATCTCTCATTATTTGAAAGCATTAAACTCATCAAGAACACTCTCTTTCAGATTAACAAGTAGATTTTTTGAAATTAAATTATCTAGTGAAAAATTAGTTATGGAATCATCAGATGCATTAAAATTATTAGTGGTGGGTGGAGTAGATAGGAAATAGGTAGAAGGCACTTCTACTATAGACACATTATTGAGGCATTTATACCAAGCCTCAAAGTTTGCATGCATCTATCTAATCCACATAGGATTCTAGTTGGTCCAACTAGAGGAAATCTAGACACAATAGATTTTTTGATAATGATGTTTGAGATGACACCTATTTGAGTTTTTATGGATTTGAAAGCCATAAGTAATTTTATTAATACTTAATATTTGTAGGTTAAGTCTAAAAAAGAGGGAGGAATAAGAAAAACCTAAGAATAAAGTCTAAAAATGAGGGTGGTGGGGGTATTTATAAGCCATAAGGGGCAACTAAAGTAAATAGTTGATGAAACCAGTTAGAGTCAGTCATGTTTCAGTATATGCCACTTGATAGTAGAGACATGGTGAGGGGTGACAACACACTACCACTTGACAATATATAGCCAGATGATAGTAACATACAACCTAGTAGTATATGAATTTTTCCACCTAAATGCACAATATCAACTGATAGTGGCAGGATAATGTTGAATGATAACATAGTGTCAATTGGTAGTAGCTACATAGTCACATAGTTCCACTTGGCATTATGATACTAATCAATACTATGTTATTTCCTAATAATATGCTACTACCTAATAGCATAATGCTAAGTGGTATAATAGTGCCAAGTATTAGCATAGTGTTATCACTCAAAAACATGCTACCACCCAATAGCATAATGTTGAGTAGTAGCATAATGCTAAGTGGCAACATAGTACCAAGTGGTAGCATAGTGATATCGCTCGACAACATGCTACTACCTAGAAATATGGTATCATGTGGTAGTATGCTATTGACCAATAGCATATTACCATGTGGTAGCATATCATTATCATTTGGTGGTAACATAATGCTATCTAACAATAAAACAAATAGCTTGTCACCCAATAGAATGTTTTTAGGTAGTTATATGGAAAACAAACAAGGTATTTTTTTCTAGATACACTCAGATTTACCAAGGCTATGAATCTAATTTTCCAAAACAAACCTAAGGGGGTTTTTGACATGGTTCTTAAAATGAAAATTGATTTTTTTTCATCTTGTTATTGTTTGGCTTTGTATCTCATGATTTTTTGGACTTAGTCTTATAGATATTAAAATATGATTTTACATGATATGATAGTATTATACACCTAAAAATACCAATCATGGCTCAGCCCTTTAGTTGATGACCTCCCTACTACCAAAAGGGCTCATGTTTACCATCTCAATATGATTAAATTCTTATCACATAGTCCAAACATGATATTATGATGACCCAGATCGCCTAAAGCTCATATTATACCCAAAACCTGATTTATGTCCTACTTTTATAGTTATATATCCTTAACAAATTTATATTTTATATGACACTACCATCAAGATTATGACACTAACATCAACTTTAGTGTCCATACCTTCCAAATAATAAAATTTGAAAATTTTAAGACATTTATGGGTTGGTCCATGGTATAAATTTAACCCTCCCCTGAAATAATTTTAAAATGCGTTATACACACACACACACACACACACACACACATATGTATGTATGTATGTATGTATGTATATATGTATATATATATATATATATGTATGTATGTATGTATGTATCTATATATATATATGTGTGTATATATATATGTATATATGTATGTATGCATGTATATATATATATATGTATATATGTGTATATATATACATATATATATATACACATATACATATACGTACATACATATACACACACGCACACACACACACACACACACACACACACACACACACACACACACACACACACACACATAATTAAAATACCATTCATTAAGACATCTATCAATCATAAAGAAAGATCACACTACACTACCAAAAACTATTTTCATACTTAAACTATACTACCATATTCTTACCTATTTATAAATTAGTCATATGATTAGTATTATTATAACCATGAATCATTCAAAGAGAAGTCCATGAACATTATTTTCCAAGTGACAAGATAGATAACTGGATTCACTCGCATAGAACATATTACAAAATTATTAAGACACAATCCCACATAAAGGGGAGAACTATATTATTATAAGGCCCTCTTAAAAGTACATGGACATGTAGGTAGTGCTCATTGATAGAGGGGTATTTGAGGCTAGCTCAATTTCACTTAAGCTCACTAACCCCTATTTTTCAAAGTAACATGCCAAGTTGGAGGACCTAGGTTTCTGATAAAAATATTAACTTTAGGAACATATGCATGCAATACGAGTTGATAACATGTAATGTGATAATGAAATATAATATGTGCATGTGGATATTGTAAAAAATAATATGTATCTTGATCTAGATAGAAGTATCAAAATTAGGACTAAATAATCAATAGTAGTGTCTAGATTTTGATGATAGTGTCCAAGATGACAGAGAGCCATTTTACATAATCTGACATATCAATTTGAAACATCAATATATATTATTTTTTAATTATACATGTCATATCTACTTATTTATCATTAAATAATATAAGTATCATTTCTCATTTTGATTTCAAATTCCAAAATATTGTTTTGCATTGTACTTTTTTTATTTTTATCATATTCTCAGATTGAACATATTTTTATCAAGCAAACAAAAAGAAGCATATCATTTAAAATGTTGATAATAAAATTATTCCATGTATATAATATTATCATGACATCAACATAATTTTTTTGAATTAATATATGCTTTATTAAATAATGCACATGTTGTAAATATCAAGTGTCATCCTTCTTTACCAAATGTTGAAAATACAAATATTGAAAATTATTTTACATTTTTAGCTAATGAAAATACAAATAATAGTGAAATTAATTCTATCTCTAGATATCAATGATACAAATTCATGCAATATTTATATCCCTCCTTCTAACCCTCAAGACTCTGATAGCTCATTTCCTTCTAACTAGGTTCATGTTATCACTACTTAAATAGGTAAGGCAACTCATCATATAGTGCTAAGATATGGTAATAAACATACCATTTCTCAACCCCCTCCACCTCCCACATCTCTTATAGATGGTGTGTGTATGCATATTTAATCCAAAGAACCTAGGATTTTGCTTGCAAAGCCTTTAAATATCAAATCATCACTATGGATAAGTCAATAGAATATTTACAAAATAAAAACCAATATTTTATTTCAAAGATCACATCATGGGAAAAAAATAACACATATAAATAATCTATAATATGATAGTGTTAATCATCTATTTTCATAATCACTAAGAAATTTTATGCTAAACAAAACTTCATTTCAAAATCGGAGTCCAAAATAAAATACATGTACAACTATTGCTTCAAAAAGTGAAAAAAGACTACTTAAAGATCAATTGAAATTATAAGGGAACTAATTTGAAACAAAAGTGATCAAATTACCTCCTATATATCCTCTTAAAAGATCAAATTACTTTTTTTCATATCATAGAATGCATGGGAATCATATATATTATTGTTTTGCCTTGAAGAATAAAATATAAAATATCATTGATAGTGGTGACCCTGTAATATATAAATCAATCAAGTAATGCACTCATAATGTATTTCCTAAAGAATAGGTGAAAAAATATCAAAACAAAAAATATGGGCATAAAAAGATGATTTAGAGCAAAAATAATTGCAAATAAAAAAATTAGACCAAGAAAAGATTCAAAAGGAAAAGCTAGAGAAAGCAATGTTATAAAAAAATAAGATGAAAAATAAAAAATGCAAAAGGAAAAAAATGAAAATGATCAATTAAAAAAGGATATTTTACAAAGGAAAAGGACACAATACACATTGAAAAATGTAAATAAGAAAAACAAACACCATAGTATGGGGCAACTCATTTTTCATACATAAATACAAATAATGTTATATCATTAGAGGAATATAACATTATTTCAAAATACAAATAATAATCAGAATAATAATATACTCATTATAGTCAATAATGTTTTATTCCTCTCTAGATTCCATAGTAAAGTGAGGGCCTTAGTTAAATTTAAATCAAATAATCAATAAAATACAAAAAAAAAAAGTTAAAAAAAATAAAAATATTCAACATACACATGTTTACTAGATTTTGGATATTTGTTGTTTACTCTATTTAAGTAGATAGTATATCATTTCATTTCTACAAACACATATGTCTCAGGGTACTTGAGTGTTATATATGCATACACTAGATACTTGACACATGATCATACAAATTTTGGAGCTTTCTTTCAACTACATGACACACTCCACTTGGGGCATATGATTCATTGATCATAATTGATACATGTTACATTGTTCTATGATCACTTTATATTATCATTTTGTGATTATATATTAACACTTACACATGTTTATACTCATGCTTACATCTTACATAATGTGCTAGTCATGTTATTTTACATGACATTTTGCTAACACATATATGTATGAACTAGTATGATATGCTTATGATGGTTACTTATATTTGATTTTTTCATATTTTCACATGGCTTACTTGAGTGTAATTCTTGTTTCCTAACTTTCCTTGATTGTGGAACATTTCAACATGTTCCTTTTTGGTTTTTCATAGTGTGATTGAGAGTTATTTTTTGTGGAACATTTGAACATATCTTCCCTTTAAGTGTGTTGCATTTGAACATGCCCCTTGTTTTTGGTCTACTTATACCTCTTTTATGAGATATTGAGTGTTATTATGTGTTTTCTTGATTGTTATCTAGGTTTATGCCTATTACTTCTAGACATTCCCATGATCCATATCATATATCTTAGGTCTTGTTGTGATTAGATATTGTGAGATTCATTGATACATATACTTATAAATGATACCACTATATGATTCTTTACAATAATATTGATACAAATATGACATGGTTATCTTAATATTTTGAGAGAAGGTGACTACCATATTGCATTACTCTCAACTCAAAGGGGAGGAATATTAGTGGGGGCATGTCATAGAGACATGAATCCACATGAACAGAATTGGCAGAATTGGCAAAATTTGACACAATTTACATGATTCAAATATACACCTGGAACATAATATTATGTATATTAACATTGATTTTCATAGATTTGGGATAGTTTTTTCAGATTTGTGACATATATTATACAAGTTTTATAGAGAAAATATTATAAACTAATAGATACATCATATTGAGACACATTATAGGTGAATATGCCATAAAAATAAAATAAGTCACATATACATAATTAGATTGTACATCACTTATATTAGATTTAATGAGGGGGCATGATCAATATTACATTGATATACATACCTTTCCCAGATGCACTGAATGAGACTTTATTTATCATTAACACTTTGTTCCTTTGAGTAGTGCAGTCAAGATTCAATGTCCTCAATGGAATTGGCATTGTTCCTCTTTTTAGGTTCATATGGCTACACCACTTGACCTTGGCTATATTGGCTAGATTATGTTTACACTTGATTTATACGATTGAGATTTAGTGCTCTTAATGAATTTGGAATAACTCACCCTTTGACCAAATTGAGGGAATGATCAACATCTAATCCATCTTCACATCTCCAAGGTTTAGCTAAGAATCTCTCTCCCCAATGATTCGACAAGGAAGCATCATCACAAAATCAAAGTACCAAGGGGGAAAATGGTTTCATAGACAAATAGGTGTACTCATTCCTTACTCTATTTACTTTTAAATCTTTTAAATTATTCATTTTAATATCAAATGCATTATTTAAATTGTAACATGATTTTGGTTGAAGGTAATACATGAAAAAATTATTCAAATGAGACTCAATTAAAATAAAGGTGTGTTGTTCACATCAAGGTACACATTTATTTAATTTAAACCTAGTAATTTCATCCTTTTGAATTACTATATTGGGGTGAAGGGGGAGTATGTGTAAGGGAAAATATTGAGTACTCAAGTATGATTTTACACGATATGCTAGTCTTGTATATTTTTAAAATATTAATCATGGCTCAAAACCTCAATTTATGACCCCCCAACTACCAAAAGTGTTGGCTTTAACCATTTCACTATGCCTAGCTACTTATCCTATAGTTTGACCATGCTTTTTAATGACCCAGATCACCTATAACTCATATTCTATCTAAAACCTCATTCATATCCTAATTTAATAGTTAGAAAGACTAAAAAAAATTATTCTATGGGACATTACCATCCATATTATCACACTATCATTGATGTTAGTGTCCCAACTTTGACTCTAATGTTCTTACCTTCCAAATAATCAAACTTTTACATATTTAAACATGATGGGTTAGCATATTATATTACTTTAACCCTCCCATGAGATAATTTCAAAAGGTGTGGTATAAATAAAAGTAAAATACCATTCATTAAGATGTCTATCAATAATAAAGCAAGATCACCTACACAAATGAAAATTATTTGCACAACTAAGCTATACTACACTATTCTTTCCTATTTCTAAATTAGCCATAGGATATATATTCTTATAGTTCTGTATCATTAAAAGATACATCCATGAGCAATATTTGTCAAGTCATGTTCTAGATCGCTAGATGTACTATCATATAACATATTATAAAAATGTTCACACACAAGCCAACATAATGGGAAGAGTTACATCGGTTTGAGGCCCTCTTTAAAGTATATGGATATGTATGAAATGCTCATTGATATAGGGGTATGTGGAATTAGATCAAATTCAATTATTTATATTAACTCATATTTTATATGGTAACATGCCATGTTTGAGGACCTAGGGTTTTGAGAAAAATTGTAATTCTAGGAACTTATGCATATAATCTAAGTTGATAACCTACACGACATCAATGAACCCTAACAAACATAGGTGGTTATTCTATAAAGGAGTATGTATCTTGATATAGATAGAAGCATCAAAACATGGATAAAATCATCGATCATAGTGTCTAGGTTTAGAGAGACCTATTTTTCATAATCTAACAAATCTAGGTAGAATATTAGTATGCCTTTTTCTGCACATGTACATGTTAGATCTAGTTGCGTAATGTTTAGTATTATACTTGTTATTTATTATTTGTATTGAAACCTTTAAAATAATGTTTAAAATTATACCTATCTATATTTAACATATTATCATATTGAACATATTGATCATAGTATTATAAATATGAAATTATTTGATTGGCCTATTTTAGAATAGCTTATTCCATAGTTGATTAGGTTATTCTCTTCTTACCCATCCAAAAAGGGTTAAGTAGGGCCCTAGGTTAACATATCATAGATTTTATCTAATATTTAATGGTTTTATATAAAAAATAGTTTTAATGAAAATGTGAGGGGTAAATACTCATATATATATTAAAAAACTAATTTATTGTGTACATTTAATTTACATGCTAACATTTATTTTAATTTAATTTTATAACTATTGATTTTTAAATATTAAATATATATAATCAATCATTTTTTATATAATTAATATTAAATATATGATTTATGAAAATTTAAAAATATTTTCTAGACAATCGACTAGCCTACATAGTGTTCATATTGATGGATAATCAACTCCATAGCTTAAGGGGCAATCTGGACTCTTTTGGAGGAGGTGAATCACAAGGCATGACCTTGTGGTTCTTGAAAACAAATAGAAGGGGTTTATGATGTGGTATCATATTGAGCACATGTTTTTAGCCAAAATGTTTTAGAAGAATACAAATCTATGCAAAGGAAGGAGGTATAGACAAACTTGAATATGAGACTTTAAAATAATTAAAAATATATGTAGATATCTCATTACTTTTTTGATAAAAAGGTATAATAGATACACATAATTTATTATTAGTTGATATATTTATCTCAATAAATTTTTAATAATTGTTCCATCTTAAATAAATGATGTAATGAACCCATTAAAGACATTTTAATATTAAAAATTTAGAATCCAATCCAAATTTGACATGTGTGAGGAACCTTACAACCCAATTTATTTTAAACCATAGGCATGAACTATTATACTTTTATTATTATTTTCATATTAGGTTAGTTCTTTTTTTCCATTTTCTATGCCATTTACTAATGTGGATAATGGATTATATTTTAAGACCTTTTAGAATACATTTATCATTATTTTATTAGTTAAAAAATTGAAACATCCAACACTTTAGAATTTTTTTAAGTGAGCATTGTGTTAAGAAAACCCTTGGATTTTGAATTTTTTTTTGTAGTTGCTTTCCATAGTGAAGGTTCAAATAAGTTGTGAAGTTTATCTTGGTGAATCAAATCAATTAGAGTAGTGTTTAGTCTCACTCTATCCCTTTTCCTTCAAATCAAGTAGGTTATTGAATAGTTTTAAGTGTTGTACATGGGATTTAGTCCATTGATTTAACCTTTTAGGGTTTTACATGTGTAATTACCTATGTTTGGTTAAAGGGATGAGATGTATAAATCAATTAAATAAATTTGAATAATTATTTAATAATTTTTTATGGCCTTTAACTTATTTTGACTTTCTATAAATAGCAAAAAATAGGGATAAATAGAGACTTAGCTAAATAAATAACTATCATAGATGATCTAGGTCTTAAAACTAGAGATCTAGGTAGTAGTCTCTATCACCAACAAGATTATGATATTTGTCTATTCATTGGATAATATAACCCATTTTGAATACTAGCACCATATATGTGTAGTGTCCCAAATGTGGTGCTAATATCCCCTTTATGGGATTATTATTATTTTTAAGGAACACCTGCACCTATGTCTATGCATTTTGTTCCTACATGACTGAAACCTATAGCTTTGCATCATACTTAGAAATCTTGATTTTATGTGTAAACCCTAATCTACTTACAAGTATGATATAATCAATGATTTTGTGTGTGTGTTAGTAGTATGGACTAGACATCCTCAACACCATGTTGTGTATAAAGTTGCTTACATACCAATACTCTAAGGAGGGATCAAGTCTAATGTAGTTATCCCATCTAGTGCTTGATGTCTGTGAAAGTGAATGCTAGAATGAGAGTGGCCTTAAATGCCTTGAATGTGTTTTAGATTTGAAATGATTAAAAACTAGACTTAGGGATATTGTAGATAGTAGTATGTATAAACTAGGCAAACTAGGGATAATGTACCTTGATTTTGCATAACTTTGTCTTTGGTTTGAATAATTTTTGCATCTATTTTCCATCTAGTGAATAGAGGAGGATTATTCCTATATTTATAAGGTTTTGTTACTAATGTAGATAATAAAATAATCTTAGGATAACCTTAGGAGGGAAACACATTTTAAAAATTGTCCATTGGGAAGAGCTAGGGCTAAGGATAGTAACACCCATTTGGGGACACTAACACCATATTGTTGTAGTGTCCCAAATTTGGTGCTAATGTCCTTTTGGTAGACTATTGATAAATTTGGATTGAGGTCAGAGGTGATAGTTCAAGGATTGTGTCTTCACTAGATTAAGTGAATGTGGTTTATTGAATGGCTACAAATGTAAGTCTAAGGATATATAATAGGTTTATGGATATCCTAGGTATAGGTCAACTCAAGAGACACTCTTAGCATCCAATTACCATTTTTAGGTGATTACAGTTTCCCCCATTTATGCTAGTAATATAAAAAAGTGAAATGACTAGTATACATTAAAAATAAGGATACTTGGACTTACCTTGAAAGTGAAGCCCATTTAGCTAATTTTGAATATGAAAATTTGGGTTTGGATATACAAAACATGATCCAAAACAATGTCCTACAATGAAATATGCAAAATTCAATCCCTACTAATGAGATAATAAAAATCAAAAGACTATGCTTATATGAAATAACTAAGTAAATAGAGAGGAAATGAATAAATACATCTCATTAGATACATAAACCAATGCATGAACTTGGAAACAACCTATGTGTGAGAATGTGCATAGTGATCATATCATTGAATAACTTGACCTGAGCTAATGGCTTGTTTAATAATCATATGGGTGACTCAAGAACTTAATCTAGTTTTGACTCCATCATTTTCCACCCCTACTTAGTAGATCCTAATTTATATGAATAGCTTGGATAATACTATAAGTGTGTCAAAACCTCTCATCTAGGTGGTTCAAGAACTCAAGTAGGCTATGAATCCATCATTTCACCTTGTGTGAAGTAGAAGTACATGTAGCTATACTTCACAAAGTGTTAAAATTATCTAACTAATTAACCTAACTATGTATTTGTCCCTATGGCAACTCAGGTAATATTAGGCAGCTCTGAGCCACTCAAGAATGCCAACCACTACATATGGAGTAGGGCATGAATTAGGTGAGAACATAGAATGTGATAGAAATTATATACAATATAGAGAATGATATGGATTTTTCCATTCCATTTGATCAACCGACCTGAAGATGAGTATAGAGAAACAATGTGAAATACACATGCCCATAATCTGGTATCTAAGTATATTAAATCTGATCAAGTATGTTATAGCCAAATATGTGTAATTAATCTAAATGTATGATTGATCATGTCATGCATGACACCCTTAAATATGAGTAATTATTATGACTTTTAATTTAAATGGTTGAATTTGTGTTAAATTTAAACATAATTGCCAAACATATGATTATATCTATGAAAATCTATATTGTACTTGGTGTATTATTCTAAATGATTTGGGCTATCTTGAATTCGAGGATACTAAATATTAATGCCTTATAGTGGACAATAGTGCCTTATGGTGCTAGTGTCCTAATCTGGGTGCTAATTACTATCTAGTCTGATCTTTGTATGGTTTGGACTTAATGTTGAACCTCTATTCTATTATGTGTTTACCTTGAGTCTAATATCTCAATCTGAGCTTGTGTTGAAATGTATCTATGAGAAGCAATGTAGGATCCTGATCTCTATAACAACACCTATAAATTCCCTCAATTTTGATGGTAGTTTGTAAATTTGTATAAGAACTTCCCTCCAAAGAAGTAACTATATAAAATATGTTAACTGAAGTATGTGAATGATATTCCAATATAATGTACAAACATAACATTATAATGTAAATGTATTTGAGAAATAGTAGGAAATTTAAGATGTATGTTGTAACCTAACATTAGACAAGGGTGTCAAGATAGATGTAATCAATGTATAATAGAAGTAAATCTGAGTAACTACCTAAGGGCATGGGGCATGATGTCCATCAAGGCTTCCAAGTAGGAAGGGTGGATGTGTGAGAGCTCTCATGGAATTAAAAACTAGCATGTGTATAACAAGTAAATAAAAGTGTTATAGTGTATAATCATATAAGGAAGAAAACATAAAATCACATGAGGCACACAAAAAGTAGGTCAAGGGGCCACAATATAAGGGACATGGGCACGTGTCACTAAATATGATAATGAAGACATATATAGACATGTTAAAATATCCACATATGTAAAAAATAAATAATTTGGCATAGATCCACATAGAAAGACATGTTAAAATGTCTACATATATAATAATGAAAAAGGACACACAAGGGACATGGGCACATGTCTAGGGAATAGAAATAGAGATTTGAAATAGAATATAAGGAATAATATCATATTCAAATGATCTCAAAGATGTAAGAAACATAATAATCATAATCAAGTCTAATCTAGGACTAGAAATGAAAGCATGTATAACTGTGTAATATAAATCTATGTAGATGTCAGGGTGTAGATATATTGAAGATAACTAGTGATAATCAATAAAAAAATTGAGAAATGGATAGTAATGATCAATATCAAGAATAATCAATGTGTAATTGAAATGTATAATATGTAAGATAGAACCTAGTTATAGCAAATGTGTAGGAAATTCCCTCAAGTGGGTAGATGTAGTAATGCATAAACCTAGATCAGTGTAAATGCTCCCAATGGGTAGATGATAGCTAGTCTATATCATTATAGTGGACCATAATCCTATTTTGAATATGCAAACACTCTACAAGAACAAGTGAAGCATAAGTGTGTGATAAAACCAACTACATTAAGATAGATATAAATATTCAATATCTGGCAAGTAGTAGAAATGTAATAAAATTAATGAATATAATCTATTAAAATTTTGGATTTTTGAAATATTTGAATGTTTTGTATTTTAACATATTATATTATCTTTTTATTTTCTAAGTATAATCTATGTACAAGAAAATGAAAGTAAACTATGTATAAGGAGTGAGAGAGAGAGAAGGAAGTATGTACAATGGTAAGAACCATACTAACTAATGAGTATCATGAGAGACTCACCATCACTATGATTTGCATCATAAATAGGAATGGTAATCTCTTATGCAGTGTGATTGCTATGATGTAGTTGAATGTTTTTGTAGTAAGAATCTATTTATTGTTCCTCCTTAGAATCCTAATATTATTCCACATCAGAATCATAATAATCTGGTGTGATAGAAGGAATTTCCTCATACTATGGAGTTGAACTTTATAAATTATGATTTTTCATATTTATTGTGATTTTTCCCTTTGAAACTATGATGATTGTAGACATATCATGTTATGGAGGCCCTTTTACTAGAAAACTTGTTTTGAGAATGCTTTTTGGATGAACATGATTTTTACTTTATAACTAAATCTCTTGATTTTTCTATAATATTTCCTATGTATCTAGATGTTTTTCCTTGATAAATTTTATATGTGACTGATGTGCCTTAATATGTTCAATAGATCCCAAACCTTGTTGACTAATGTTATAAACTACTAGAATAGGAGTAGTGATACCTTGGGCTTCCTTCCCAAGCCTTGACCATGACAATCATATTTTTGTAGATACTTTTGACCAAACCCATACCATATTGAATGTTGAGCCTACTTTTAGGGAGGTAGATTTTATTGATTTATTTATGCTTATTGTACTATTTCTTGATCTGATTGTGATTTTATAACCTTTTATTATTTTGATTTATGCTTTGGTAACCATTTTTGTAGTGTTTTAGAATGTGACCCTTTTTGAGTTGGTAGATTTTACATCGTATGTTGTGTGGATGATGTGTCACTACATGAGTCATACTAATCCATTATCTATTATATTTTCCTTTTCAATGCTAAATAAGAATCTATGTGGTGCCCATGTGATCTAGAATAGAAATATCTAGATCTCATCATTGGGTGTAGAGGAGGTAGGTTGATCAACCTATATTTAATTAGTTACCTTAGTGTCTCTCTTGAACTCTTATTTAACCTTTGAATGTTTTTTGAAACACTATTTGTAGATTTACTTTTTTATGATTTTTTGTTCTAATATGTAACATTGTTTTCCACAAATTGAATAGTTGAAGATGTATAAACATGATTTACACTATTGTGCCCTAGAGATCTTTGTCTTGTAAATTGATTTTACAATTTTGTAATCTTTTCATGTAATAGTTGATTCTAATTTTTTAAACCTATAATTATCTTGCTCATACTAATAATTTTATCATGTAGAGTCTCACAAGTGAAAACCCTAGTTGTTTCTATTTGAACATGTAGGTGCACACCCTATAGGGAAGAGGTTGAATAGTCTGAGTAGGGGAATTAGTGACAATTTTATAGGATAATTCATCTCATGGAGGAATGATAGCATGGAACTTATTAGAGGTAAATTAGCTATCACCCTCATGGAGATGAAGAGTCGAAAGAGATTTTTTCTTGTGCATAAGATATGACATTGAAACTTGAAACATAGTGGCTAGTTTATGTGATAAATATGATATGTGTGTATGGGTTTGCTTTAGCAAGTTATGTTTGTGTTGTAAGAATATTATATTAAGTGTATTTCATGTAAAATAAAAGTAACATGTGAAAGAAATAATGCAACATGAAAGGAATTTTAGCTGATATGAAGCAACATGTATACATATGTCTATGTGAGTAAAAAATAATGTCTTAATTATTTTGCACATAGAAGAAAGATAACATTCTATGAAATATGATGAATATTTAATTTGATATAAATCATCATATATACATGTGTTCATGTATTTTTTGAGTTCATTTTGAATTAAAGGGAATAAGCATGCAAATGAAAGTATTAAACTTTGCAATAAAAAAGTGATTAATTTATTTTATCACTATGATCATGATTATATAAATTAGAATATATGTGAATCTGAAATCTAACATTTATATAAAAAAATATGCAAACCCTAAGTGTGTATAGGATTAGGGTATTTTAATCTAGAGTTTCTTTTGAACCAATTTAAATTATATGTAAAATAAATTGAAACCCTAATGTAAATTTATCTAATTTAGATAGGTTGTCTAAATAAAATTAGAAAATCAAAAGTATTTAGCCCTAAATTTATTACACAAAATTTGGAAGAATGTAATCTAGGGTTTTGATGGAATATTTGAAGTAATATGGGTTCACCAAATGATTTAATCTTTTAGGGTTTCACAAGTATAATTACCTATGATTGGTTAAAGAGATGAGATGTCTAAATTAGTTTAAAACAATGTAATAATTAAGTACCCATTTTTTATGTCCTTTGACTTCTTTTCAATTTCTATAAATATTAATAAATAGGGTTAAATATAGAATTAGCTTAAAACTAACTGTTGTGGATGATTTGGGTAGTAGTCTATGTCACCAACAAGATTTTGATATTAGTTTTCTCACTAGATAGTAGCACCTAGTTTGGATAGTAGTGGCATCTATGTGTAGTGTCCCAAATATGGCACTAATGTCCCTTATGTATGATTGTTCTTATTTTTAAGGAACACTTGTGCCTATGTCTATATGTTTTGTTCCTGCATGACTAAAACTTATAGCTCTATATTATACTTATAAATATTAATTTTATGTGAAAACCCTAATATCCTTGAAAGTATGGCATAATCAATGATTTTTTATGTGTTAGTAAGATGGACTAGACATTCTCAACACTCCACTATGTAGAGAGTTGCCTACATACCAATTCTCCAAGGAGGAATCAAGTCTAATGTAGTTCTCCCACCTAGTTCTTGATGCATGTGAAAGTGAATGCTATAATGAGAGTGGCCTTGGATGCCTTGAATGTGGTCGAGCTTTAAAATTCTTGAAAACTAGACTTAGGGCTATTGTAGATGGTAGTATGCATAAATTAGAGTAGAATAGGGATAATGTACTTTGATTTTGCATAAAATTGTCTTTGCTTTGAATAGTTCTTGCATCTATTTTACATATAATGAATAGGAGTGGATTAAACTTACATTTATAGGGTTCTATTACTTATTTAGATAATAAAATGAGCTTAAGCTAACCTTAAGAGTGGCACACATTTAAAAAACTATCCATTGAAAAGATCTAGGGATAAGGACAATAATGTCAGTTCGGGACACTAGTGCCATGTGGCTATAGTGTCTCAAATGTGGTGTTATTTTCCTTTTGGAAGATTTCTAAGAAAATTGGATTGGGGTAAGAGGTAATAGGTAAGGGACTATGTCTTGACTAGTTGTAAGTGAATGTTGTTTGTTGAATGGCTTTAAATATAAGTTTAAGGCTATATAATAGGTTTATGGCTATCCTAGGGATAGATTAACTCAAGAAACACTCTTAACATCCAATTACCACTTTTAGGTGATTAAACCCATAATCTAGAGATTCACCTTTTAAAACTGCTACCCACAATAGATGAGGTGTTTCAATGTTATTCCAAATTTGAGGAGGCTAGACAATCCCTCCTTAGGGTAATTTGGGTGATGATAATTTTGGCATTCTTGGTGGGACATCATAGTCCAAGAATTTTTATAAGGTGGATGTTAATCTTGAAAAATTTGAAGTTGTAATAGCTTTGTTCATGTAGTATCTAGTGACTCTAATAATTATTATCTCTTGGTTACAAACTAGTGCCTCAATTTCATGCCTAAGGCAATAAAAAAGTCCTATACTAAATGAATTCCTTTTGAATTTTTAAATTTACCTTATTATTTAGTTATATCAAAGAGGTTTTATAACACCCATCCATATCTGAAGAAATCCTTTATTGCTAACATACTTATTAGAAAACTCCTGTTGGGTCTAATTTTCAAGATGGAAACACCAATAAACCTTCCCTTTATTTACTTAAATGGCCATATTCCTCTATTAATTTCTCAATATGATTAATTTCCTATGTCATGCCATAAGAGTGTGCCTTATTATATAGGAGAATCTACCATTACTCTTATTGAACACATATGGAACATTGACAATTTTTGCAACATACATAACATTACTATGTAGAATATTTCCATTAGGTTATTGGATATTTATTTCAAAGGTAAGGCCATTTAATGGTAAGAAAATTTGGATCCTAATTCTATCACTACATGTGACTAATTGAGTAACTCTTTGATAAGGAAATTTGAAGACAAATCTAACCACTTGTCCTTAACTGAGCAATTAATTACTATAAAGAGAGAACTTCAAGAGATAATATAATAATTCAATAAAATATTTACAAATAAATGGGATAGGATATAAATTTTGAAAGGAATATTTAACATCATGATTTTATCTATTATCTCAAGGATTTTAATAGTGGCATATCCATGATGATATAATCAATGGGAGGGGATACACTACCTAATTCTTATGAGACTAATATAAGGGATGAGAATTGCCTTATATAGCTGATAATATCTCTTTTAGACCCCCTATACCCTTATTTCCTAATGTGAGAACTCTTATCCCTACTTTAGTTCCCATCCCTACACCCAAACATAAACAAGTTGCCTATAATCAATTAAGCAATTTAAATAATGCAAATCTGATAAAGTATCTTAGAGAAGAGAACCAAAATATCAAGATGAAATTAAAAAAATGGAGGTATTTTAAAGTCTCTTATAAACCATATCATCCCTACTAGTATTATCAAGCTCTTAGACCTCCTTTTCAAGGCCACTCTCAAAGACAAGGTCAATTAACTCAAGTTAAACAAAATAATGTTCAAAATCAGAATTCTCCTTATACTTAAAAATATCTTGTGCCTATGTAAAATAACCTTGTGCAAGATAATGGAGAGCATCCTTCATGGGATCAGCCTCATGACTCATCCACCTACACAAATGAGACATTCAACCAAGCTTATATGGCACAATGGGGAATAATGCTTGATATGACTCAAGAAGAGATGCCTAGTATAGGAGAAAATAATGGATAGAGTGATCAATTAGGGATTACCTTGATGAAATAATTTCAATAAGATTCATGCACAGTTAATTACGAAGGGAAATTGAATATGGAATCAAATACTATAGCTACAAACACAAGGTCAAATAAAAAAGTAGTTGACGAGGTAAAAGGGATAAGTAGTATTCCAACCATGAACTCTCCAATATCCCAAAGAGTAGGTGTGTCAAATACATCCCATATCACTGAAATAAATTAGAGATTTAAAAATTCTAAGGCTCCTCCTATGCATTAGGTAACACAAGGTCTTAGTGGTTTTATGGTTACTAAAGGGTATGACAAGGTTGGTAGCTCTCTTACAAACAGTGTTGATTAGATTAATAACTTTCATGTAAGCATCCTAATGTGGGATACATTATCCATTCTTGGTCAAAATGAGCTCTCCAAGCTCAATGCAACACCTAATCAATGTAGTGAAAGAGGGGTAGTTTTGGTAGATGAATTGAAGAGTAAGGATGGGAAACTAATTAAAACTAAAAGAGAAGATAAACCTCCTCCTTTTGACCTCTCTATACTAATTAGAGATTCATTGGTTCATAACTATTTGATTGATAGTGGGGAAATCACCTTAGTCATGCCCAAACAAATAGTTGACAAGCTAAATTTGAAGTATGAACCAAACTCAAAGGGGGTGTTATAGTTCTATGGATCAACTACAAAAATAGTTGGCATCATCAAAGGTTTATAGTTAAATATTCTTGATTATCCTAGCTTATCTATCTCATAATATTTTTTAGTTATGGATGTACTAGCCCAAATTTCTCTTTATTTGTCAAGGGATTTTACTACTAAGATTTGGGGGTAATTGACTTTAGACTAGTCCTATATGGCATTTAAGACCAGGTATGGTACTAAGGTCTTAATCAAGTCTAAACCTTTAGTCAAATTCCATGTAGAACCTTATGTACCAAACACATCAAAGATTAATTTCATTATCATTATGAAGGGATACCATCTTAATGATCAAATATCTTTGGCACTTCTTGATGGTATATCTGATCTCTACCTTGATGAATGGGTAGCTAAATAGTATGTATTTGATCTACATAATCTCATAGAATAAATAGGTATGAGAACATATATTATTTATGAATAATGTGATGAGATACCTGAATAAAGTTACGATCATAATTTTCAATAGGCTACATGTGGTAATTATTTTTTGCATATGGATGATGATGATGATGATGATGTTCCAGATATACTAGATCATAGTAGTTAAAATGAGGATGTAGTTATGCCTACCAAAGAAGAATAAGTCCATGATCATGATACTCAAGGAGGATTTAATGATGTGTGGCAAAAGTATCATGCCATAATGTCGGACTTTGAAGAAGTTATTGGGCCTACTCTCCCTCAAAAGAGACATTGTCTTGATGACAAAGTCAATGATGAGTCTAATGATCATAATAAAGAATGTGAAATCCATATCAAGCAAAAGAAAATCTTGGAAGAGCATGATTAAGTCAAGATAAAGGTTTTTAAGGATGATGAGAATCATAGACACCAAGCTAATATTCATCATTGTGTACATGTGTTTTGAAAACAAAAATTAAAGTTTAGTGACTCTAGACACCTACCATGTCATAGACCAAATGAATGTGTAGTTGGGAAGAGTCTTATAATCTATAAATAGTACATTTGGAAATGCTAAGTGAGCATAGAAAATTTCTAGTAGGATATAATATCAAACAACCATCAAAGAGATCTAAAGGAATCATTCAAAGGAGTCCCAAGTGATGTACTTTCAACTAGTAGAGGTTTCAAGAATGGTAAGTCACTAGATCATCCTAATGAGAAAGTTTTCATTGATAAATATTCACCCTATGTTGGATTGTTATCATGGAGAAGCATGGACTCTATAAATTTTTTTTTTAATCTTGATTGAGTTCAGGGAGATATTTCATCACTTCAAACATGTTTTGAGGACATGATATAATAAGTTATTTGTGCTTATTTTCCATAAGTGTTTATCACATTATTTTGGTTGAGTTTGTTGTTGTGTGTTATCCCTAACTACCTTTGAAATATTGTGTTTTTCTTTTTATGTGCTTTGGTGTGAGTTTGAGTCTTTAATAGGTATATCAATTTTAGAATGCACCATGAGAGTGAATCCATTTCCCAATAGAAGGATAAGGTGACTGATCTATCAACATTGTAGGCATGCTACCCCTATGAATCACTAATTTATTGACCAATTTTTAACCCTAGGTCAAAATGATTCAACTCCTATACTTTTAAACGTTTTCATAGGGATATCCAATATTTTATATGGTCACCTAAGTCTTGTAATGGTCGTCTAGTGGTCATATTGATCCTTTTTTATTATTGATTAAGGTTTTGGTCTCTTTTACTCTTTATATTCTTCAAGGGTTGTTTATGAGATAATGTTGATTATTCATGTGTGTTCAAAGTCAAATCAATGTGATGAGTCATTTTATGAGGTTTAGTTATGTCTTAAAAGTCATTCTAGTCATATATTAGTCTTTTGTCATGTTAGTCATACACCCCAAGGTCTTTAAGTCACCTTCTAAGCCAAAATTGAAGAATGGTATGCACTATTATCAAGGGCAAGAATTTAAAGAAATATTATAATGTACATGGTGTAATAAGGTCGTTAGATGATAGTCATAGCTAGATAAATTGGAAGCCCAACTTCTAAATGTGGAAAATCATGCAAAATAAGTAGTTTCAAGTTACTTGTATAGCCAAGAGAATCTATCTTTAGGTTAAAATGTGTAATAATATGTTTTAAACTTTTACACATGAAAAATGAACTTACATAGGTGTTTAGAGGTTAACTAATGTAGTAAACCAGTCGATCTCTTCAGAAGATTAGGAAGGATAGAATTTGATACTTATTTCATAGATATTCAAAATATTTGGGATAAATTTTCATATGAATAAGAAGTAACCCTCATGATCTTAAGATTCATTAAAACATTTTAGGGTTTAATGGGTTGATATATATAAATTGTTGATATCAAGATAACTAATAAAAAAAAAAATAATAAACCTCATAAGCTCATATTTTACACCAATTTTATGAAACTTGAAGCTCATTAAAGCATGGTGAGTGTTTTAAGGGGTATTTATAGGTAAGAAAAACCATTACATGTTTTTCTCTATCAGGTTGGCATGTGTTTATTTCAAAATTCAAGAGAGCCTCCATGAGAGATATGTTACAAGTTTGCATTTTGAGGTTTAGAAGGAGATGATAGGTTTCATTCATACAGGTGATTATTGAATGTTTTTCATCATCTTTACACTCCATTCAAATATATCTAACCTGACTAGTCATTCCATACTAATCCACTAAGTGGCATCCATGTTCCCCATGCTTGGAGATTATGTTTTGAAGTTACCTCCAAAATTGGTTTATAAAGGTATTGTATTACATTGTTCAGAGGTGTATGATGGTATTGACCTTATGATAGATGTGAGAAAACAATTTAGATAGGTTTATAAGACTCAAAAAATAAAAATTTAATCATATGAAGGCCTAATCATGGAAAATGTAGACCTACAAGTCTGCATACCTGTAGGTCTCTTTTTCATGAGAGATACATGAACTATGCACTAAGAACCAAGTTTTAAAGTCCAAAAAGTGAATATAATCCAATGTTTCATCACTTAAATAGGTCTAATATCAATGAAGAAGGTGTGAATTTAAATATTAGTGCTCAAAATAGCCAATGATCATCTCTAGGCATAATTGGCAAACTTGTGTAGTGAAAAGCCTTGAGTCAACATGGAAAGGATTTATAAATGTATATGTCATATATATAGAGCAAATGAGATCCATTTAGATAGAATATAACTACTCATAGTTCTCTCATGTGATGACCAATAAACTAAGAAAGTAAAGAACCTAAATAAGATTGTTATAGGTAGGACATGAGAGAGAACATGTATGGTCAAGAGGTTAGAGAGTGATAATAGGTTTTCAATAGGATAGGTTGAATTTGAAAAAATACTTCATTAAAGTTAAATTACTTTTAAAATGTCAATAACCTAGTTAATAATGCCAAGTTTCAAAGATTGATATTCAAGGGGCTCTCAATCACCACTTACATCCATGTCTTAAGTAGAAATGAGAGATAAGGGGTATGCTTGTGAAGATGTGATTCTTTAAAAATTATATAGAGAATAGAAAGAAGATAATAAAATACCAATACTATGGTGGATATCATTTAAGTTATTAGTGAATTGTAATAAGGTTCTAAACTCTAAGTTATAGTTAAAACCCCAATCACCACCTATAGGATTGCTTGAGCAACTTAAACTGGTATCAAACATTAAAAGAGGATATAATGCATAATAGTGGGGTTGGGTCTTACATTGATAAAAAATTATAAAAGGTCATTTGAGGTCATATAAAACTAAAAGAATGATCAAAATATGTGATTAATATGTACTCACTTAAACCTCTAAAGACACAATCAATTTGGCACCTAGAGGCCTACCTAGAGTGAGAGGTGTCTATTTTTTTAGAGACAAAGAAGTCTGAGGGAAATTAAATCACTTAGTATGACCTTATAGGATCATCACAATTAATGAGAAGGATGACAATGTTGATAGGTTTGTTGAGATTAAAACCAAACACATAGGCTTGTATACACATTCATGAAAAGAATGGTTTTTGAGAACAAGGTGAGAATATAAGGACATTGAGAGGTTATAAAATGATGGTATAGACCCAAGATGGGCATCCAAAGGTATTAAAAGACCAAAAAATGGTAATTAGGCCTATAAGAAGTTATCAAGCCCTTATAAGTGCATGATTGAATTTTTAGACCAAGATTCTCTTGCTTGGTATGACCTTGACAAACCACTATGGGGTATAGTGGTTTTCATATATGGTGAAGGGGTCCCCACATTTCAATCTCTTGGTATTAGTTATTTTTTTAGGTCCTTAACCTTTATGAACAAAGGTTAAGAATGTAAACCACTATCCAATGGCATAGCTCAAAACAAAAAAGTAGCTTCTCAATCTTAGATCTGTATAAATAAGTTGCATGGGAACCTAATCACCTAGGGGTAGTTAAGGACACTTGTGTACTTAAATTTTTTGTGATTGGTTTAGGATTTGAGGTGCTGAGGTTTATGAACAATTGTTAAGAACTCAAACCATATTAAACCCTCCTAAAACCCTAATAAGGACTGGATGAGAAATATTGACCTCAAAGGTGCCTAAAATGAGTGTATTTTTCTTGAAACCTATTGAACATAATGGATAACTCTAGATAAGTCATCATCATGACACTTTTTTGTACTTGCACTTATACAGACACAATAAATTTTGTATTTTTGTGATATTTTGGCTTTAGAATAGGGTATATAAGATCATATACTAATGAAAACCATTTTTGGATATTATCTAGGTTTTATTATACCTTTCAAAGTACAAAAATACATATAGGCCACCCTAAAATTACTTTTACAAGTCTAATTGTTGAAGGCAATGTGAAAAGGACTTAAGAAATGCTAGTTTTTTTAGCCATTTCATGGTTTACCTATCTACATAGGGTCTTATAATCCAAAATTTTGCATTTATAATGGTCATAGGCTGTGGAAATTAAATCATATACTTTCTATAGGTTTCACACATGTGGGAAGTCTATGGAGTAAAAATTCATTTTCTAGGCCTAGAGGCCTAATTGAGGCCTAATTAGAGAGAGAGATCAGGTGAATAAGTGCACTTACACTTGGTTTCAAGTCATAAAATTTGGCATGGAGATGTAATGGAATACTAGGTATTAAAAACTAACCTTAGTTTTCCAATATGATCTTTAAATTATTCCACACAATAAGGTTATGTGTTTTTAGGGCTATAAAGAAATGGCAAAAAATACAAGCTTTTGGTGGAAGATGAAGTCTTTAACAATGATTAGGGTTTCCAAATGAGTTTTTATAAGTATAATATAATATAAATATCCCTTCCATGGAGAGAGGTTATACTCATAAATGTAGAATCAATATTTTACACTTACAAGTAAGGAGAGGCATAGTGGACAAATGAGCTTCAAGACACCTAAGGAGTTGTGTGATGATTGCCACTAAAATGTTAGTATAAGTGAGTTTTAAAATTTATTATAGGTATAAAATAATATGTCTAAATTTATTTCATGGATATCTAATTATAAACAAAACTTTTTGTCACTCTTCACATGCCAAGATGAGTAGTTTTAGATGAATGATGAACCATTGAGCTCTCCTATACTAACTCCCTTGAAAGCTATATCTAATTACAAATATTTTTATTTATTTTAATTGGATACTTCATGAGAAACAATTTTAAATTACTACTTATATATATATATATATATATATATATATATATATATATGTATGTATGTATATACATATATATGTATATATATGTATGTATGTATGTATATATATATATATATATTTATATATATATATATATATATACATACATACATACATATATATACATATATATGTATATACATACATACATACATATATATACATATATATGTATATACATATATATATATATATATATATATATATATATATATATATATATATATATATCTTTGTGTGTGTGTGTGTGTTACCTTTTGGAATTTGTAAGGGATACAAATGTTTGTATAGTGAATCCCTATTTAATTTAAGATTGAATTACCTTTGGAATAAAATATTAAAACTAGTTTTATCTTTTTCAAGTACTGCATAAGTGTATGGAGTAGTTTTTATTGAATGATAAGTGATAATTATTTCCTTGCATTCATCTATCTCTTGTATGGCTTTCTGTGAAAAATATATTTTATAACAGATCATATGGTGTGTAATTGGTAGATTTTGATGATTTCAAGTGTCTGTAGGATTTTTAATTCCCATTATCTGGTCTATTAGTCATCAACCTTGAAGGATACATTACATTATACCTTCATATTGAAGTATTGTGTTAGGAAAACCCTTGGATTTTGAAATCAATTTTGTAGTTGCTTTCCATAGTGTAGGTTCAAATAGGTTGTGGAGTTTATCCTGGTGCATCAAATTAATAAGATTAGTGTTTATTATCACTCTATCCCTTTTCCTTCAAATAAAGTATCTTAGTGAATACTTTTAGGTGTTTTACATGGGAGCTAGCCCATAATATAGAGATTCACCTCTTATAATTGTTACCCATAGAAGATGAAGTTTTTAATGTTATTATAAATTTGATGAGACTAGAGTATCCCTCCTTAGGGTGAAAATTTGGGTGATAACACTAATAATTATAAAAATAGCTTCAATAACTATCTTATTAGAAAGTGGTGGTCTCTTCACGTATTATATTGGTTAAAATTGAGTGTCTATTTCAAAGTCTTGTTAGGTGACTTCAGAAATGTTCACTAAAATATCGAATTAGAATTAAAAATGAGTCCCTTCCTTATTAAATTAAAATATTTAAATATGAGTCCCCAACATATTTGTATTTGTGCTAAAAATATATGGATGTTTCAATGTTAGCATGGAATAATTTTCAATTTTTTTCAATGTAGTATATTATCTTCTATAGTTAATTGTGCATTTAAGAAAAACATAGGAAAATATGGGAATAAGAAAGATTATAACATGCCATGAAGTTTAATCTATTTCCAAAATAATCAATTTGTTATTAGAATATAATACTTTATCTAGTGTAACACGCAGAATAGATTATTATTATTATTCATTTATTTATTTGGGTATAAATAACTTTATGGAGAAATTCTAACTAAAGACTTATATTCTTTTAGATAAATAAAATAAAGATAATTTTAATTATATGGAAAGTAATTAATTTCAATAAAGATATTTAGAATTATAATGTTTTGGAACTGAAACAATAATTTTATATGAAAAGGTATTTATAAATACAAAATTTTATTTTATTATTTTTATACTTTAATTATCAATTTTTTTTATTTTTAAACTTGCACAAGATTAAAAAATTTAAGGTTACAAAGTTTTATGAATTTTATCTTTGACTTATTTAATTTATAATATTTATAATTTAACTATTATTTAAAATATATATGTTGTAGATAACTATATTAAATTATCAAATGAATTACATATAATACTTTATTTTTTTATTTTTCTATATTTAATTTTATATTATAATTTATTTATGTCCTACTAATTTAATAAAAAATCAGTTTAAATTATAATTTTTTACAAGCAACTTAATATTTTTACTTAATAATATCTCACTTTAAAATATTAACAAAATAGTGTCTATAACTATCTTCTTCATAGAGTGGTGGTCTCTTCACATATTAAATTAGTTGCAATTGAGTGTCTATCTCGAAACCTTATTAGGTGAGTTTAGAAACTTCCATTAAAATATTGGATTAGAAATAAAAATGAGTTCCTTACATCCATCCATAAAATTATAATTAAAAAATAGTTCCTTCCATCCATTCATTAAAATATGTGAATGCTTCAATGTTAGGGTGGAATAATTTTCATTTTCCAATGTAGTGTGTTATATTTTATAATTAATTGTGAACTTCATAAAAAGACAAGAAAATATGGGAATAAGAAAGAGTATAATATTTCGTAGTGTTTAATCTATCTCTAAAATAATCATTTTGTTGTTAAAGTAAAAGAATTTATTTGGTATAATACATAGAATGGATTATTGTTTTAGAGTTTTCTATTAACATTTTTTGTCTAACTTCTGTAAACATTTAATTTTTTAATAAATTAAGTTTTAGAGTTTTGGTAAAAATATATTTATGGAGACATTATAACTATAAACTTGTAAAAATTTATGGAGACATCTTAAACTTAGAACTATACAAACATTATAGATATCTTTTGACAATAATAATAATATATTATTTGTATCCATTTTATGATTTATTTTGTACATCTTTATACATTAAAATATATTAAATATTAAAAGCCTCTAACTTTTTTAGATGCTAATAATATCTCTAGTAATGTTGGAGTCATCAACACACCTACAAATTTTGTTTAGGTTAGATTGAAAGGGGAGAGGAAGATTGTTGCTGCATTGGTTGAGATCGAACACCTAATAAAGCAAATGAAGAGGATGAATTTAAATTTTAAGCAAGAATAAACATCCCACTTATACTTCAGAGGAGGAACAACAACATGAACATCACATTTCACATCACAATCATTTTGAAGGCATGCTCATATTAAGAAAGAAAGGTAATGGCAATACTCTTTTTATAGGAAAAAAAGTAAAATGTAATTTTATTCACCCTAAAAAGAACCCAAATATTTTTTTATCCTTGGATACTCTACATGTCTTTCATAAGTTCAATATTGACCTACCCTTGGTCATGAGGGATGTATCTAATGCTTGAAAGGGGAATGATATTCAAATGTTGAAAGAGAAACACATTGATATTGTATTAGAAGGTAAAACCCCAATCTGATTTTAAAGAGACTTATGGATACAAAAATCATGTTAATGCTTACATATTTTTCCTTTTAATAGATTCTATTTGTAATATATCTATATAATTACTGGGTAGTTTAGCACCTCGACTGAAAACATATATTTTTTATCTACAAATGTTTTGCTTGATTTGGTATTGCAAAAACATTCTTTGTTCTATATTTCATATTATATTTATATTATTTCTTGATTAATAGTATTCCTACTAAATAATTGAGACTTTCTCAATCCATAACATTTGATTAAAAGGATTTTGGATAAAACTACTTGGACTTTGATAACCATCTATGTAGTTTTAATTCATAAGCCTTTCAATCCAATATATAGAAAATTATGAAGGGCACTTCACCTCGTTTCTTCCTCCCAGTGACCCTTTGGATTTTTTCCAAAGGTCACTTTTCATCCAAGTGACCCTTCGAAAAAAATTTGAAGGGTACTTTTGCCTTGGTCTTTCCTGAATTCCCCTTTAGATTTTATCCAAAGGGACATTTTGTCTAAGTGCCCTTTAGGTTTTTTCCTAAAGGGTCACTTTTGACCATTTTCTCCAAGGTTACCCTTTAGGATTTTTCTCAAAGGGTCCTTTGTCCATAACTTTCCTTAAAAAAAGTTTTCAAGGGACCTTGTGCCCCTACCCAAGTGTCCTTTAAAACTTTTCTAAAGGACACTTTCCTAAGTGTCCTTTAGGAAAATTTCCTAAAGAAAAGTAGCCATTGGGGTTTAAAGACATGAATGCCATAAGACATCAAATTCAAGGTGACCAAATAGCCATTAGGGTTCAAAGACATGACATACCATAGGATGTCAAATTTAGGGTGACCAACTAGCTGTTGGGGTTCAAAGACATGACATGCCATAGGATGTCAAATTTAGGGTGACCAACTAGACATTAGGGTTAAAAAATATGATGTGCTATAGGACATCAAATTTAGGGTGACCAAATAACTATTGGGTTCACATTGGTGACATGTCATAGGATGCCAAATTTAATGTAAGGAACTAGCTGCTGGGTTATAACTTGGTGATGTGTTACAAGATGTCAAGTTCATGCCCAAAGTATTCAAGCAAGAAGTAAACCCATTCAAAAAACTTGAATGACTCTTTAGTGCAAAATAGGATTTATCAAAGGCTTGAGTTATAACTTTTATAAATAAATAGCCTTAAATAACCCAAAGGAGTAAGCATGGAGTAGGACTCAAAAAACCTAAAAGGGTCTTAAGCAAAGCAAAATCATATTTTCAAAAGAGCTTTGCTTGTAAACTTTTATAAGTAGAGGTAATCAAAAAACTTGAATGGGTCTATAGTGAAAATTGAGATTTGTCAAAGACTTTGCTTATGAAGTTTCATAAGTCATGAGCAATGGAAACCTTGAAGCAAGAAAGTTAAAGCAATCCTAGAGCTTGAATGGATTTGCAAGTGCAAGTCAAAATTTCAAGGTTGGTTAGCTCAACAAGTTTGGCCCAATGACATAGTTCATGATGAATGATCAAGCAAATTAGAAGCTACCATGTGACTTGTCAGAGATAGATGGAGGATGATCCATAGGTATCCATGCCAATAAAATAAATGACTCAGAACCATGATTTGAGTCATTCCTTGAGAACCAATCAAAAAAGAAGGACAAAGACAAACTAAATGAAAGCAACTTTTTCATGCCATTATGAAAATTGACAAGCCAAGTAGGAGTGGTTAGGTGTTAAAAGATATTTCTAATAGGTGGCTCCATTGATAATGACCATTTTTTTCACCTTCCCCAAGTATCTCATTTATGTTGGCAGCCATTGGGAAGTATCTTCAGGGGGCAAGCAAAGGTCATTTGAGAGAGTGACATGGATCAAATAGAATGACAAAATAAGCATCTTTGGTATGGTCAATTGTATCCAAGGATGGTGACCTCCAACCTAGCTGATTTCCTTCCTTTAGCACTAAAAGACTCCATCCTCTCCCTCTATTTTCTATAAATCATACCCTTGGGCTATTGTTAAATCATCCAAAGATAGTATGATGAAGCCCTTCTATTTTGTTTTGCAATTTTCTTGCCTTTAAACAAAGAAACATTAGTCTATCCCATTTTTAATTTATAAATATTTTCCTAGTTATGAAAGAGATATAGAGTGATAGCAAGTGATGTTTATCCTTCCTTTATCCTTCATGATTTTGAGCAAAGAGTCAATCCAACAGGTCATGTAGAGTGCTTTGTATTTGGATGAGACCTTGCATGTGTAACCCTTTTTTGGAATATATACATTGTTATTTCAATCATTTACCTTATTTAATCTCATTAAACTTTGTCTCTACATTGAAATACTTATGTTGGAATCTTCTAGAGCTTAAGGTATAGACTATGTTGTTCCCAAAATCCATCACTTGTTTTTGGGGACAACATATCAACTATTTTGGTCCTAAAGGCCAAAATGATCTCTTCCCTTCTCAAAAATGTTCTGAGTATTGAAATTCTTCAATTATTCAAGTCTTTTTAGTTAAGGGACTCATAGGTTCGATAGGTTCCATAGGTTCAACTAGTGGGCTTTCATAAAGAAATAAGTTCCAAACACTTAGGCATTTCAAGGCTGGTTTAACACTGAAGTTCAATAAAAATACTTATCGGTGGGCTTCAAACAATTGGAATGAACCACTTTGAATCATTGAACCATTGAACCCCACCTCTGCAAGGTTTAAAGGTTTAACGAGTTCAAAGGTTCAAAAAGAGTTAAGCATTTCAATGAGTTCAAAGACTTTGGTAAGTTCAAAAGTTCAAAGGCTTCGATGGACTTAAAAGAAAAGAAGACTTCAAAGAGTTAAGATTGAACTGTTGAACTGTTGAACCTTGAACCAAAAGAGTTCAAAGTTTAAAGGCTCAACGAGTTTAATAAGTTTGACAGACATAGAAAATCAAAGGATTTGAAGAGCTAAGATTGAACCATTGAACCATTGAACCTTAAACTTCAACGATTTAATGAGTTCAAAGTTTTAATGAGTTCGATAAAAAAGGAAAGAATCCAGAGAGTTCAAAATCAAAGGATTCAAAGAAAGAGAATGAACTGTTGAACTTTGAACTGAAATGGTTTAAAGTTTCAAAGGTTCAAAGTATGAATGAAAGCTTCGAGTGAATGAAGGAAGCAAAAGTTTCCAAAAAGGGTTCAAAGAAATGGTTCAACCAAAGAAGAAAAAGATAATGAATGTGGCTCTTTACAAAACATTAAACCAAAGAGCCAATTAAATGAAAGAGCCGATTGAACCACCTGAACTATTGAACCATTGAGCCAATGCACTCCAAAGGTTTAAAGGTTCAAGGTTCAAAGTGGTTCAAGTGACCAGTGACCAGTGACATCCCTACAGACATCAAATTTAGGGTAATAAAATATCTGTTGTTTTTTAAATATGGTGTGGACCTAAAAAACTCAATGCCTGGCCAAAGAAGGAGCCAAAAGAGTCAGCTGAAAGTGAGAAGATAGCCTGAGAGATCAAATCATGAGGAAGAGAAAAAATAAAACAAGAAAAGAGGGAATGATGCAGAAAGACTAGAAACATCTATGTAGGAGTTATTTCTAGTAGGTGAAACAGTCCACCAGGTGGACATCAGAGAGCACGAGCACTCAATAGCACTTCCTATTTTTATAGATCAAGTAAAGGAAAAGTGGATAGATGCACAAATATCAGGAAGAGGACCATGCAACCCATACTTTGGAGGAGACATTTGAGAAGAATTAACATGCCAAAGTTAAGGCTGATGCCTTGTTTTAGCATGGCCCCTTCACAAAATTTCAAATGCATTCAAGGCATTGAATGTAGCATGGGCCATTTTATGAAATAAAGTGTCAAGTATTTCTTGGGTACTATATATTGTAATCTCTCATCTTATGCAAGGGATATCTCTCTGTTATAAAAGGAAAAATCTACCTAAATTGAAAGGCATTTCTTGAGACTTTGAGCTCAGATCGTTAATCATATTTCTTTGTTTGAATGAGAAAACAAGTGACCTTTTAGACTTTATGCTAGAATAGCTTGTGTTATTTAGGAAATTATTATTATGTCTATTTCCTAGAAGCATTCTTGTCTATTTAATTTAACAAGTAGAACTAGTGGAAGTAATCAGGAAGGTGTCCTGAAGCTGACTGTGGAGAGACTTTGTGCTGCGATAATGGTCTTTAGTGTGTTATTTTCTATATCTATGTAAAGGATCTTGGGATGAATTTGTGCCCCTATTGTCATTAATATATTTCATTCTTTGGTAGTTGAGGTGGATACTTTGTGATACACTTCATCCTATTGTGTTACTGTGTCTAGTTACTTTTATTACCTAGGAAAGAATCTGGCTGTTGACTGAGTATTACTTCTAAAAGAAGAGAAATACCTCCAACAATCACCTATTAATTCTCCTATGTCTTTGAACATCATCTCTGAAAAAAGAGAGATGGATGGTGATATCCTACCCTGAGTAATATTTTCATCTTATATTTATAGTATATTAATATATCATAGTTATAGGGAGCCTCCCCGTGATGAGAGGAGAGATTTGTCCCCTTTTGATGTGGTCAACCTGCACATTTGGCTGATAAATATCCCTATGTTGTGGTTGAAACACCTATTTTTCCTTCAGTTAGCTGGTGACAAAATATTCACCCATCAAATTATATTCCATTGTATTGTGCATAAGTATAGGGAATACATGTGGATACTAATTCTTGGTGTATCACCATTTTAGACTAAAATTTTCATTAATGCAAACTTTAAACTCTTTTCATTCATACAAGCTGGTTTAATAGTTTTATTAAACAAAAGCATAATATAGGGAGCTATTCTTTTCAACCTAGAGGTTCATTTCTACTTATAGGCACACCCACATGCTTGGAAATGTCCCAACATTGCCCAAATCTAGAGGAGGCATGAACAACCCTCTTTTAGGATGTAATATTTGGAGATAACAGTTTTGGTACACCTAGTGGGACTGAGTTTTATAGCTAAGTCAAGGTAAATGTTGGTCTTGATAGGTTTAAAGTAGTATAAATCCCCCTAACCCAACATTTGATGACTCCAAAAGGGTGTGAATCCCTAGTTATAGAGCAAGTTTTATACATTATCATACATGGTCCTCACAGGGTCCTAAAGATTTTTTGACCAAGCCCCTTTAGTTAAATCTCTTCTTAAAGAACAACACCCTGAACCACTCTTAGCCCTATAAATCTTTGGCAAGGAGGTTTTGGGGAAGAAGAGGAAAAGGTTGAAGAAGTTTAAAGAGAGGAATAAGTTGAAGAAAAGGAAAAAATAGAGGATCAAAGGGAAAGAAGAGAAATGGAGAAAAGAGGAGAGATGGATAGATGTCAACCCTTCCTTGATTTTAATACCCAAAAACTAATAGAGCTTCTTTCATATGACCCCATCCCTATGAATGCTACCAAAATCTTCTTAGTTTTAATGGGGAGGGTCCTATTACCCCATATGAACATATTAGAGACATCTCTAATATTTGCAATTTCCATAATGTTACTAGGGCAAACATAGCCATTAGGCTATTTTCTATGTCTTTAAAAGGCAAAGCACTTGACTGATATAGAATGTTGGAAGGGGGTTGCATTACAATTTGGGATGACTTTGGAGACCTATTGGTGATAAGATCTACAAATAAGAGTGATCATGCTTCCCTAATAAATTAGCTAAATGTAATAAGAAGAGGTCCAAATGAATCCATGGGAGATTTCAATGAGAGATTTCAAAGAGCATGGTATATGATACCCCCAATCATGAGACCTCCTCCTAGCTTTGTATTCCCAACATACCTCAAAGGGATTGGTATTGATGTTGCTATTATGTTGTAGTCAATGGGAGGATTCACTCTTCCAAGTGCATATGAACTAGTAAGTGAGGCTGAGAATAACTTAATTCAAGCTAGAAGACTTCCTCCAAGAGTTTCCATGTCTTTGCTATCCCACAATTCAATTGAATCTCCAATCATGTCACAAGTTCCCAATGCCAATGTGAAGCCAAGAGGCTTTCACAATAAGGTGGATAACATTATGGACAAGGATGAATAAATTAGATCATTGAGAGCTTAGCTCAAGCAAGCTCAATATTAGGCAAGTGCTCCTCCTAATACACAATACTATCCTCAAATAGGATATATATCTCCATCCTAATACAATTATCAAGGGAGAGTACAAAATCAATAAGGCCATAATAGGCATCCCAATGCATACAATCCAAATATTTCTCCTCTTGTAAAGACTTGTTACAGTTCATGCAAATCTAGTACAAGGAGAAGATCATGTGGACCAATGGGGGTAGCCTTAAGGTCTATTTACATGTGATGATGGAGGAACCAACAATTCTTTGACTACACAAGAGGAAGTTACTCTTTACATTACAATATAAGAATCATGTCCTAGCCAAAGGGATACTCATGGAGAAGGCAACATCCTAAGTGTGGGAATGATGAATTTTTAAGTAAAAGATGATTTTGTGTTGACTCAAGGCATGTGAATTTCAGCTAGTACAAGGGCCAATAAGAGAGCATTGGGAGAAGTATAAGAGCCACAAATAGCTCCAAGTGATGCCTCTCCAAGGCCATAATATGTCAATTAAAGTGTTTCACCTTTTACAAGCCATGTTCCTCAATAAAATCAAAATGTAAATGTGGTTACCAAGATTACAACATAGCAAGCTACATCTCCTTAATTACCATAAAAAATGGAAGAGAAAGTGAATGTTCTATCTCTAAATATTGTAAACTTATTGAAGAGCACTAAGACAAGCATATCTCTTTGGGAGGTTCTACATATGCCTAGTCAAAAGAAGCTTTTGTAAGAGCAGTTAGCAATCATGCATGTGACTCCTCAATATTCAAAGCATCATAATGTGGCTCTCACAAATTCTCTAAATCATATTCAGGATCCTTCTACTAAAATTGAAAATCCTCCACCCTTCTACCTCACATCATTATGGGATATAAGTTGGTCCATAATTGTATTGTGGATAGTGGAGCAAGCACTATTGTTATGCCTAAAGTAATGGCTGATAAGCTAGGTTTTAATTATGAGCCACATAATAAAGGCATGTTACAGTTAGATGGAACTCCAACCAAGATGGTAGGATTGGTAAAAGGTTTGAAAATGTTTTTACATGGCTTCCCAAGCTTCCCTATCATGCAAGATATTGTGTTGGTGGACCTTCTAGCACACTTTGCTATATGTTTGTCAAGGGAATTTACAGCCAAGATAGGGGGATACATTTCTATTGATTAGTCCATTCTAGCTTTCAATACAAGATATGGAACCAAGGTAACCATAAGGACTCAACCCTTAACAAGGTTCTACATTGAGCCATACTTAGAGATAATTACAAATCAAAATTATTTAATCAACAAAGAGGAAGAAATAGTCATAGATGGTAAAATATCTTCTTATCTTGAAGGTATTTATAATCTTTATCTTGACAAGTATAGTAATAAAACACATGTACTTGATCCTTACACTTTCATTAAGGAGATTGATTTGGGATTTTACTGCATGCATGAGGAGATCATCCCAATTCCTTCACTCACCAATGAAGATCATGAGCTTGATGGCATGTGAGAAATGTTCTTTGATGGTTTAAGGAGTAAAGTAGGCATAGGATCTAGTGTCATGTTGGTTTCTCCATCAAATAATCATTACTACTCTTCTTATAGGTTTCACTTTAGCTACACTTTTAATGTGGTAGAATATGAAGGCTTAGTTTATGGTCTCTAATGGGAAAAAAAGAGATAAATCAAGATTTTGAAAGTCTATGGAGATAGTGAGCTAGTCATTCATCAAGTAAGAAATCAAGCTATATCTAAGAACCCCTTGATCAAGTCCTACAAGCATAGGGTATGGGATGTATTTGAATATATTGATTCCTTCAACATCTAATCCATACCAAGAGACTTAAATAAGCATGTTAATAGATTGGTTGCAATAGGATCATATTTTATATCAACTACTGATGTTGAACAAGAGAAGGATCAATCCTATATCAAGATCATTATGAGACCCTCCATTCTAGATAATTAAGTGTCATGGAAAGTGTTTGAAAGTGATGAACATATTGCACATTTCTTGCAAAATGAGGCAAGCTTCTCTTCAAGAAATCAAAAGAAGTTGCATGATCATTATGAAGAGAAAATTATAAAACTGAAGACATATAAAATACCCAAGGGGATTATTACCTTGGAAAGTGTCTTCAATGAGGATGATCAAAATAAGAACCAAAGAATGAGCATGTCAACAAAAGAAGAGAGCTATGAGAGAGTTCTAATTTTCAAGGACAAACATTTGAAGATTGGAAAAGTTTATTCTCAGATGGAAAGGAAAGATTTTATTGCATTATGCAAGGAGTTTCATGACATATTTTATTAGGAGTATAAGGACTTTAATGGCTTTGATCTAATTCTAGCTCGTCACACCATTGAGTTGGAGCATGGAGCTAAACTAGTAAGACCAAAACAAAGGCCTATCAATCCCAAGGTAGACAAACTCATGAATAAAGAGATGACCAAATTGATTGAGTCTAGGATTATCTTTCCTATCAAGCACTCAACTTGGGTAGCCAACCTTGTACTAGTTTAAAATAAGAATGGATAAATTAGACTTTGTGTGGATTTCTATGATCTAAATAAAGTGTCTCTTAAGGATCATTATCCACTCCCTTCAATGAAACAAGTTCTATAAGTTATTTTAGGTTCTCAACATTTCTCACTTCTTGATGGTTATTCAAGTTATAATCAAATATTGGTAATTGAAGAGGATCAATTCAAGATAGCCTTCACCACCAAGTGGGGGACCTTTGCTTATAAGAAGATGCTATTTGGTTTAACCAATGCTAGAGCTACATTCCAAAGGGTAATGGACATGGCTTTCAAAGGTTTGATCAATAAGTTTTTCCTTCTTTACCTTGATGATATAACCATTTTTTAAAAATATGTTACTGATCATATTGGACATCTAAGGCAAGTGTTTGAGAAGTGTAGAGAGTAAAACATATCCCTCAATACAAAGAAGTGCATCTTCACTATCTATGAAGGTATGATTTTGGGTCATGTTGTTTCAAAAGAAGGCTTATCTATTGACCTTGAAAGGATTGAAACTATTATAGGCTTGTCTTTACCTCAACACAAGAAAGGGATGCAAAGTTTCTTGGGAAAAATAAACTTTTTAAGGAGGTTTATCCTAAACTTTAAAACTATGGTAAAGCCTATCACAGCCATGCTAAAAAAAACCAAGTTTTTACTTGGAGAAAGGAAGGTAAAGTCAACTTTGAGGCAATCAAGCAAGAAACTATAGCATCTCCCACTCTATTAAATATGAATTTTGCTTAATATTTCATACTTTATAATTTTTCTAACCTTGACATAATCTCAGATGCAAAAGAATGATGAAGATGTTGAGCATCCAATTACTTTCTTCAACCAAGGCTTAGAGGGCTATGAAGTGAGCTATTCTTTTGTTGAGAAGAAATCTTTAACCATCATTAGATGATTGAAAAAATTAAAGCATATGGTTTCCTACAAAAATATCCATGTCATGGTTTCCCATCCTAGCACCAAGGAGTTTCTCCTAAGCAAGGATCTTAATGAGAAGAGAGTTAGATGGATCATGAAAGTGATAGAATATAACATTGACGTCAAGGTAAATAGCTTGGTAAGAGGGAGAGGTTTCTATGAGCACTTAGAATCTAAATTTAAAGAGATAAAAGAGCAAGCTTTGGTAAATCAAGTTCAAGACCAGCTAGCTGATCAAATGCAAAATCAAAGTTGGACACAAGACATCATTTGTTTTCTTCAAAATGGTGAGTGTCCTAATGGCTTAAAAAAATATCAAAGAAGGTATTTTATGCTGCAAGCTATTCCTTATTATATTATGGATGGTATTGTATTTAATAAGGATGTGAATAATGTATTGCTAATATGCATTATCAATGACCAATTTGATACACTACTGGAAAAGTTCCATAATGGTGCAGATGGTGGTCACTTTTCTCCTAGAACAACAACTACAAAAATAATGAGAGTTGGCTACTATTGGCATAGTCTTTTTAAGGACTATTATCATTGGGATAAGGTTTGTCCTCAATGTGCTTTCTTTGTTCCCAAAAAGAAACTTACATCTCTTCCATTGAATCCTATTCAAGTGGACCAGCCCTTTATGCAATGGGGCTTTGACTTCATGGGCATGATCAACCCTCTATCAAGTGTTGAACACAAATGGATATTGACTGATGTAGACTACTTCACAAGGTGGGTAGAGGCTATTGCATTGAAGGAGGCAAATGGAAATTCTATCTTAGAATTCTATGACAACATTGTAACAAGCTTGGGGTTCATCATGTCATCATATTAGATAATGTACTTGCCTTCATAAGTGTTAAAAATTTTGATTTGGCAGTAAAGAGTGGAGTTAATTTGATTAATTCATCTAAATACTACCCTCAAGGTAATGGATTGGCTAAGTCTACCAATAAGAACCTCATAAAGATCATCAAGAGGACATTGGAAACCAATTAAAGAGCATGGCATAACAAGTTGAAGATAGCCTTATGGGCAGATATAATCACTCTTAAGAAGTCAATTGGTAATTATCTCTTTGTACTTATCTATTAGAGAGAAGGTAGGCTGTCCATATCATAAGAGCTCCCTACCTTGGAACATACACAACAACTAGAATTACTTGAAAACACTCCCATGGAGGTCAGATTGATAGAATTAATGTAGCTACAAGAGGCAAGAGATGATGCACACAAATCTTTGGAATACCATTAATTTATCATGAAGAAATCCTTTAACAAAAGGACAAGGGAAAGAGTGTTCAAATAAGGTGACTTATTCCTGAATTGGGATGACGACAGAGAAAAACTAGGCAAACATACAAAGTTTGATACTTTGTGGAGTGGTCCTTACATCATCAATAAGTGCAAGCATAGAAATTCATTTCATCTATCCAAGATGGATGGAGAAGAGCTACCTATTCCAGTGAATGGGATCCATTTAAAGTCTTGATTTTGACCCTTGATAGCCATGTCTTGTATATACCTTATTTTGGTGTGTTTCCTTTGTTTGTGTTGTTTTTCTTAAGTGCTTTGGAGCACAAGTATTTACTTTTTAGGTGTTTTCTTTCCTTTTTTTAGATGTATATGTGTCTCTCCATCTTGTGTGTTCGGCCATGGCTTAGTCTTTTAACTCTTTTTTGCATTGCATGAATCCATGCCCAATGGAAGGATTTAGGTGATTGGTTTTATAACATAGTGGGCATGTCTCCCCTAGAAATTGCTAGAATGTTGACCATTTTTGCATGACTAGTTTGTATTTTCCTTTTGGCTCTTTTCATTTCTCCCTTTCTAATTTTCTATGTTTGGTCACTTGATTTTTTGTTTGTCTTTTCCCTTTGACCTCTCTTGGTTTAGGTTCTTATCCCTTAATCTTTACCTTTCCCCTTTGTTTTTTCATTCAGGATGTTGTTTTCCTTTAGGATTTTGTCTTATCCTTTCTCATTTTTTTCCCCCTAAGTGCCCTTGGAAAAATATTCAAAGGGCCACTTCCCTTTGAAGTGCCCTTCAAAAAAATTTGAAGGCACTTTTCCTTGCTTTGTTTTTGCCCAAGTGACCCTTCAATTTTTTTTTGAAGGGCAATTTTTGTCTAAGTGACCCTTCAAAAAAAATTTGAAGGGTAGTTTGCCTCATTTCTTCCTCCAAGTGACCCTTTCAATTTTTTTTGAAGGGTACTTTTTGTCCAAGTGACCCTTAAAAAGAATTATGAATGGCACTTTTGCCTTGGTCTTTCTTGAATGCCCCTTCAAATCTTATTTGAAGGGACATTTTGTCTAAGTGCCCTTTGATATTTTTCTCAAAGGGTCAGTTTTGACCATTTTCTCCAAGGTTACCCTTCAGGATTTTTCTTGAAGGGCCCTTTGTCCATAGACTACCCTTAGGAAAAGTTTCAAAGGGTCAATTCCTTTGAAAATCCCCTTCAAATTTTTTCAAAGGGACCTTGTGTCCCTACCCAAGTGTCCTTCGGGAAAATTTCTTGAAGAAATTAGCCATTAGGGTTTAAAGACATGATGTGCAATAGGACATCAAATTCAAGGTGACCAACTAGTCAATGGGGTTCAAAGACATGACGTGTTATAGGACATCAAATTTAGGGTGACCAACTAGCCATTGGGTTCACATTGGTGACGTGCTAAAGAATGTAAAATTTAATAAAAGGATGTCAAAAGATGTCAAGTTCATGCCCAAAGTCTTCAATCAAGAAGTAAAGCCATTCAAAAAACTTGAATGAATTTGCTATGCAAATCAAGATTTGTCAAACATTTGACTTATAAATTTTATAAGTAAGGAACCTTAAAGAACCTAAAGGAGCAAGAAAGGAGTAGAAAGACTGAAAAAAATTGAAAGGGTCTTAAGCAAAGCAAAATTGGGTTTTCAAAAGAGCTTTGCTTGTAAAATTTTATAATTAAAAGCAATCAGAAAACATGAATGGGTCTCTAGTGTAAATTAAGATTTTTTAAAGACTTCTCTTATGAACTTTCATAAGTCATGAGCAATGGAAACCCTGAAGTAAGTAAGTTAAAGCAATCCCAGAGCCCTGATGGATCTATAAGTGCAAGTTGGAATTTTAAGGCTGCTTAACTCAATAAGCTTTTCCCAATGACATGGTTCAAGTTGAACGATCAAACAAATCAAAAGCTACCACATGACTTGTCAGAGATAGATGGAGGATGATCCATAGGTATCCATACCAAGCAAATCAATGACTCAGAACCATGATCTGAGTCATTCCTTGAAGACCAATCAAAAGGGAAGGATAAAGCTAAACTGAATAAAAGTAACTTTTTCATGCCATTATGCAAATCAACAAGCTAAGGAGGAGTGGTTGGGAGTTGAAAGAGATTTATAACAAGTGGCTCCATTGATAGTGACCATTTTTGGTGCCTTCCCTAGGTATCTCATTTCTATTGGCAGCCATTGGAAAGCATCTTTGAGGGGCAAGCAAAGGGCATTTGAGAGAGTGACATAGATCAAATAGAATGCCAAAATAAGCATCTTTGGTAGGGTCAATTACAGCCAAGGATAAAGACCTTCAATAGAACTGATTTCCTTCCTTTGGCACTAAAGGCCTCCCTCCTCTCCATTTCTTTGCTATAAATAAGACCCTTGGGCTATTTTTAAATCATCTAGAGATATTATGGTGATGCCTTGCTATTTTGTTTTACCATTTTCTTGCCTTTGATCAAAGAAACATTAGTCTATCCCCATTTTAATTTCTAGATATTTTCATAGGTATGCAAGAGATACAAAGTGACAATAATTGATGTTTATCCTTCCTTCATTTGTCCTTCATTCTTTTGAGCAAAGAGTTAATCCAACATGTCATGTTGAGTACATTTTATTTATATGAGACCTTGCATGTGTATCCTATTTTTGGAATATATAGGTTGTTATTTCAGTCATTTACATTGTTTAGTCTCATTCAAAATTGTCTCTACATTGAAATACTTATGTTGTAATCTTCTAAAGCTTGCGGTATAAACTATATTATAGTGTATTATGTATAAGTATAGGGCATACATGTGGATACTAAGTCTTGGTATATCACGATTTTATACTAGGATTTTAATTTATGCAAACTTCTGACTCTTTTCGTTCATACAAGCTAGTTCAATAGTTTTATTTAACACAAAGATAATACAAGGAGCTATCCCTTTTAGCCTAAAGGTTCATTTCTACTTATAGGCACACCCACAGGCCTGAAAATGTCCCAACATTGCCCAAATTTAGAGACAACAATATCAATAACCTAAATGTTTTAATTTTATGATTTTAGGCACCCTATTTTGGCCACAAGTATGTTCCCATCAGACTTCAGATTGATTTCTACCAAATAGTGTAAATTAAGCCAATGAATCATTAAATATCCTAGTTTCATCCACACATCAAACACTAGTGCTTATAATCATGTTGAGACATCCTTATTTGGGGTATTATTCTTTACATAACATAACCTCTCATGGATTCATCTTTATTCAACTTTTAGCCTAGCATGTTGATAGTTTGGCCTTTGGACCCATTAAACAAGGCACTTGAACAATTCCTAAAGTGCAAAAATGCTAAGTAGAATGAATTAAATAAGCAAATAAAAATTAAATGCTCCATGTGAAATTAGTGAAAATGAATTTTTTAAATAGGAAATTCTAATAAAAATGAGGTCATGATGATGTCATCATCTTCAAAGTCAAAGAATTAAAAATATCTCCCTTAAAGTCTTAAATTCAAAAATGGAGATCCATGCTTAATAAATGAGATCTCTATCCCAAATATTAATTATTTTTATCTTACTTAATTTAAATAAGTTTAGTATAAAATCAACTATGGTTAAATATAACCTAAATTCACTTGGGTTAGAGGTAGTTTGAAAGGCTATAAATACAAGGTCTCACCCATTGGTCAATAAGATTTTTTTGTGTTAGGTTATTTTTATAAAATACCTTCGAGAAACTCTTTAGGTGTAATGCTATGATGAAAAAATACCTTTAAAGACCATGTTTTTAGTATTATAATGCTCATTTTTGGAGAGTGAGCCAATCCAAATACCAACATTGCCAAAGTGACAAGGAGAGATGATGTAAGGAGCACCATTACAAAAGATTCTTGATCACATGAATGAGCACATCCATCCATGGCCAACATATAACTCTTGCTCTCAAGGATGGTAAACATTGTTTATTTTGTCTTTTATTGATATTTACATCTATTGTTATCTTAATCCTTGAGTGTCTAGGCTTGAGGTGTTAGCTTAATTAGTGTGTTTTATTTGGTTTTAATTATGCTAACACGATAATAATCTACCCACTTAGATTCCTATTGATCACAAAATGGCATGCTCGATAGGACCACACACCCCACATTCATAAATGGAGCATATTTTACTTCCTAGGAGCCAATAAGCAATCATTTTAGACCTTAATTTTTTTATTTTTATCTAGCCTTTCCATGTTTGGCTTATGATTACAAAAATACAAATTCATGACTACAAAATTATGAATTCAGTGAGGTAAACCACAAAATCATCTATTCAAACTATGAAATCATCTCCATAAATTGTGAAATTACTCTAGTTTGGACTTGACTCTACAAAACTATGAAATCAGTAGAGAAAGTTGCAAAATCATGAAGGAAAATTGTGAACTCATTCTATAGTTTTAAGGGATTTTCTTAGTTTTATGAAAAATTGTGAATTCCTATAGGTTAATAGTAAAATCATCATTTTAATTATGAAATAGTAGATTTTAATTGTGAAATATTCATTTTAATTTCAAAATCATCAATTTTAGTTGTGAAATTCTTCTTTATTTTATGTGTTTTCATGATTTTCTTGACTATATATGAATTTAAGACACTTACTAGTGAATTCATGTAATTGAATTGCAAAATCATTTGTCTATTTTGGTTTTTTATCTTGAAGGTTTGAGATAGTTATTAAATTTTATACTTGAATTGTGAAATTGCAAACTTAAGTTGTGAAATCATAGAGTTGTGAAATTGTTTGCCTAAGTTGTGAAATTATTTACCTAAGTTGTAAAATTGTTTACCAGAGTTGTGAAATTGAAGAGTTGTGAAATTATAGACCTGATTTTTAAATTTTTTTACCTAAGTTGTTAAATTACAAAAAAAAAATTGAAATCATTTTGAAATAGAGATAACATCCATTATAATTTTCTAGTTTTCTATATTTTAATATGCTTGAATAATTTTTGTAGTTAATAGTTTATTGTGTAACTAAAAAATTGTTCCAAAGAGCTATTTTTTCTATTTTATTAAACGAACTTGAAAATTTTCACCTTGGATTAAATAAAAAATTAATACACTAACCATTTTTGTATATAATTAAGCCAAAAATAAGTTTGGGTGATTTTTAATCAATTTTACATTTTACAAAGTTAAATTTTACAATAAAGGTTAAAAATCATTCACATTTGGCTAAGGTGCTTAAAATTCATTTAAAATTTTAATTTTTAGCATTTTACAAGATTTTAAAACTGCAAACACAACCAAGAGGCCAAAAATTTCAAACACATTTTGATTTAGTGTTAGAAAAAATAACCTACATCTTTAGTTAGAGCTCCTAAGAGCTATTTTTAAATTTTTGTTTGTTCTTTAGACTAGTTTTAAATTGCTTAGATTAGATTATTTGATTTTGGCAAAACAAACATTAGTGGGTGTGTGTTATCCACCCATTTAGGTAACTTAGGGACTAAATTTGCCTAGTTTATTACCTAAGTTTGTAAAGCTGTGTTAAAAAAAAATGTCATGTATGCTCTCCCCAAGCTTCAAGTGACTTGGGTGATTCAAAAGAGACTTCTAAAGTATTTCCATTTTTATTTATTTATATGCACTTGGATTTTGGGAAGGATTTCATATCCTCCCCATGATTTATTTAGGGGTGCATTAACCTAAGGCTTCATCTCCCAACATCATACTAACCCAACTCTATGGTGGGGTATATAAATTAGGCAAACTATTATGTGGGATAGTGGTGAATGGTTAGCTTGACCATCCCAATGGGTACTTGGTTCATACAACAACAAGACATCAAACTCCATTAAGTAATACATAATTGGAGTTACTATGCAAATTAATAGAGCCTTATATAATAATCTAGGTGTTTTGGATTCAATTAACATGATTATGCTCTTGTATTAATCACACTTGGGACCATCTAGTACGTGTAGAAATTATATTTTTTAGTCAAACCCCACTTGTAGAATTTCATGCCAAGTGCTGAATGATCCTCACTCTAAGTTCATGATAGGTACTAATGCTTGAGAGATAGAGGGGGGCATAAAAAATCTACTTATACCTATAATTTAATTTTTGGATTAAATCTTAATTTTGCATAATCATTGGTATATCGGTGGCAACTTTAGTTGAAGCTAATAATACCATGTCTATTATAGGGATAGTACAAGCCATTTGTGATATTTATTTTTTCTTTGATTTACACTTGTTTTGAAACTAAAAAGTGTTTGTTTGTTCAAAAAAATTATAAAACATCACATGTTTTTATTCTACTTTTTCCCAAGAGGTGTTATTTTGTCCATTTTATGTCACACTTTTTTCTTAAACTTTACATTCCAAAACATTTATGTGTCTGTCACTTATTTAAATAGGGTATCATTATGATGCCCATTTCATCACAAGTATTTACCTTGGAGTTTTGAATTAAAAACCATTATCATATATTTTGATTGAAGTACTCATTACACTACTTATGTTATTTCAAAATAGTTCCTTATTTCAAACTAAGTTTGAAACCATGTGTGCCTTTGGTCTACAATTAGTGCCATTATGATTTCCATTTGGGTCTAAGATTTTATCCATTTAAATACTCCAAGTATTTTAGAAACCAAGTTTAGAATTTATCTTACAAATTTTAGGTTCAAAATTGATTGGTATACACCTGTCTTTCTTAATTTTGGCTTGGGTGTTTACCTCTTACCTTTGAATTGTGTAGCTTTGAATAATTCCTTACTTTGAAGACACTTTTGGCCTAGATCTAGGAAGTTGTCTATGTTTTATGTGCCTCATATTTATTTATTTCCTTGAACTAAGGTCAAAACTGTCTTTTCAAGTATAACATTAAATGTGGTTAGTTTACATTAGAGGCTTGATTATCACTTGGGCTTGAGTTCTTTACTCATCTCTCTTATTTTTCTTACTTGAGATTGACTTTCCCAATTAGTTTTAGGCATGTGCCTAGAATTAATGTCTTATAACAAGGTCAAGTTTTTTTTAGAATCCATATGTCGAGATTGAGTCAAAGTTTTTTGAATTTTTTAGCTTAGATTAATTCCATTATTATTTTTTGCCTCTAGTTTGTTTCAAATTTTAGCTTTGTTCCTTCTTACCAAAGACCTAGGATTTTCCTTTCAATTTTTAAGACTAGTTTGTTTTTAAATCTAGCTTTGTGCCTTCTTACCAAAGACCTAGGATTTTCATTTACATTTTTAGGTTTATATCATGCCTTTTGAATATATATTTGTGCCTTGTTTCCAAATATATAACACCATTATTCATTTGTATACCTAGATTAGATTTGTTCAAAAAACTTTGCCAAGATCAAGATTCAAATTTTCCATTCATTTGACCATTTGTGTGCAATATTATAATTGTTATTTTGGAGAAATATATTCATTTTAGGCCAATTTAAAACCATTTTCAATAATAGATCACGTTCTCCATCTAGATCAATTTTCTAGACGTAATAAGCATTGACTAATATTTTTAGACCATGTTTCAAGTTTTTTATAGACTCTAGAATTTTTATTCATGAAATTTTAGTCATGGGTGTGTATATTCCTTGTTACACATGTAGTGAAACTATATACAATATGGATTATGAAAACATAGTCATCAATGATGCCTTTGATCAAGACCCATATGGTGGTTAGACATTGTTTGTGAGATGAATCTATATCCTCCTTATACTAATCAATATTTGAAAGAACTAAAAGATATATTAGCACACTACCTCATTAATATACCTCCTTATATAGGTTATGAGTAATAACAAATAACTCAATACCTTACTTGTGTGTCATCTGTTATCGAATAACTTCAACAATAGCCCTACTATATTACCATGACATCAACATATAACCCATACTTATTTGATCTTAAATTTATTGAAAATGAGGATGATGTTTTGGTTAGAGATGTAGAGTTAGGGGCCAAGTATATAGAATACTTTCCCCATGAAAACCTACCTAGTCTAGTTAGAGTGCCTAGAAACATACCTTATACCCAAACTATCAAACATACCTCTACTAGTTACCCTCAAACACTCATACCAATGTCACACCAAGATCTTAATATGATTTTAAAAGGAAAGGGCCAAATTTTATAATAATTCATGCAAATCCAATAATCTATTAGACTTATTTTATTTTAGTGTAAATTTTCAACACTATGGCCATATCAAATACCCCACATATAAAGGTAACTCCTTCAATAGGAATGCCAATTGATTCATTAGATAATGTTAATTTGGGTGTGAACCCATTTCCAAAATTAATTAATTAAGAGGAATTTTAAATGTCCCATTCATTTAAGAAGTGACTATGGCTTCTACTCAAGACTATGTTCCAAATACAATGTATATTATGCAAGTATCTTCTAATACATGCAAAGGTGGGGTAAATGTACTTATGAAAACCCCCACAAAACAAGTAAATATTTTCAATAACATGAGAAGTTCACAACATCAAGGGTCAAGAATGACTACTTCCCAAACATAATAGGTTTTTCCCTTTCCTTAACCAAATGCTTCTTTAAGCACATAATAATAGGGGATAAGTAATCAGGTATCAGCCAATGTTTTACCTCAACAAGTGAAAAATGTTTTTCCACCTCAACAAGTGAGGACTCATATTCTATAGCCATAGGCATAAACAGATTTATCACCTTTGTATAGGTATAACACTATAGAACCTCAATAGGTGGAAAAAAATGTTCCACCTCAACATGTAGCAATGAATATACCTTAGCAGTCATAAACTAGTGTACCTCAATAATCACAAACATTATCTAATTAATTACATATTCTTATTGGTTGATGTTGAATGTGAAACACCCAATATACATCTAGTTCACAAAAGTTGTTTGTTAAAAAAAAATTTCCAATGTCTAACAAGTACCTATTAGAAAAACATTACCTTTTACCCAACATGTGCCACATATTCAAAGATAGGGCCTTAATCAACATCAAGTACAATTTATAAATTTGGGTTTAACTAGTCAACAACAAGTTCCTACTCAAACTTAGTAGGAACCATACATTCAAAAAATCCACATAATTTCATCACAACCTCAATTTACTCAAACCTAAGGCCATATTATAAATCCAAACTAGAATATTTGCCAATAATACATGCAGTATCAACAACCTAATCCCAATTCATAGATGCATATTCCTAGTTGATTGGTATATCAAAATAATGCTCCAAAAAAATACATACCTACATTTTATCCCAATCAAGGTAATCCACCTTTGATCTTCTAGACACAACCACAACCAAATGTGCCATCAAGTTTCTTGGCCTAAGAACTACAAGAAGTGGAGGATGAAATTGCAACCATTCAAATGGGAAAGTAGACCAATAATTTAAAACTGGATGACATGTGTTCATACCTATTAAACATGGAGTGTCTATAGATACCATTTACTCTAGGTTATGAGACACCAAAATTTGACAATTATAAGGGTAAAGGAGACCTTAAAGATCATATAAAAGAGATTTTGATCACTTGCCATCCAATGGCTTATAGTGACATCTACCTAGTTCTTCCTTTTACTTGAAGTCTAGTTAGATAGGATTTGGAGTGGCTTTTTAGGTTGCCAAATAATCAATATTTGATTTTGATGATCTATCAAATAAATTTTTACAACATTTATCTTAGAATATCAAGCATGAGATTTTAGTAGTTGATTTGAGTCAGTCCAAGTAGAAAGTGGTTGAGATCTTTGTGAGTTAATTATAGTGATGGAGAGCACCTGTTAGTGATTTCACCCATAATCTACCATATAAAAAATTGGATGCCATGTTTAGTAAAAAATATCATATTAAAATATCTTATCACTTGGATCTTCAATGCGCTCAGACATTCAAGGAAATCACTAATAAAGGCATACATATCGAAAAGGACCTTATCAACAAAGAGATTATCAATTTTTTTCCCTGAAATAATAATCAAATCCAAAACCAAAATTTAGGCCTAAGTCATAACCCTAGCCTAGTCTAAGAACAAGCATCTACACCCACTTAGGCCAATACTTATGAAAAATCTAAGTAGTATAAATGCAACAAGAATGTTGTCAATAATGGAGTAATTAAGTTGCATTATGTTAAAATGGTGAAAACACTATCTAATCAAACTATGCCATAAATGTAGCTTATTTCATTAATGCAACTTATCCAAAAATCATATCCTATGCATCAACCTAGGTTAGTACTTCAAATACTACAAACACCACCTTTACAAACCCCTCTGTCAAGAAGATGACCCACTCCTGGAGTCTTCAATGACTTTGGTGATCATATTGAATTAGTATAGTGTTTTGTAAATTATCCATAGCCAATATGATTAGTTAGATGGTTCCCAAACACTTTCTTGAGGAAATACCTTATCTAAATTGGTACAAAGAGCATGAGTTTTGTGAATACCATCATGTTCATGGATATTATATATGCCTTTGTTTGAAACTAAAAATAATCATCAAGAATATGTTGGAAAATGGATATATCCATTTGGATAATAGAACATCTAATTTTAATCAAAACTTGGGTATCTACCAAAACTCTTTTATACAATATAACAATACTAATCAATAATAACAATAATAATGCAGACTATAAAAATAAACATAACAACAATTATAATGAGATTACTTATGTGTTCACACATAATAATTATATATATCATATAATAAACAAAGATAAGAGATCACATAACAATAATTGACAATAGAGTTGAATAATAAATAATATAGCAGAGCCACTTTAAGGGGGAAACCTCCACAATAATGAAATAAGAGAAAAATACTTAATATGATGATCAAATACTAAAAAATACCTCCTATTTATAGTGTACTTATCCATGGTTATTTTATGGACCTACCTAACTAAGAACATATATAAAAGTAACAAGAATTTAAAAGAGGTATGTAAGCCACATGTCAGCCACACATATACCTAGACACACCAAAGGTTAAGGGCATACCCTACCCCTCCCCTTACAAAAAACATTGTCATGAATGTTGAATCAATTCTAGATATTGTTGTAGAAAGGATTCATCCTCTCATGTGGCATCTTCACATGGAAAATTATTTCATTTGATCAGGTACTCCTTAATTACTCTAGACCATAACTACTTAGGGCGCATTTGAAATATCACCTCAGGATCAAGAATAACTCCCCATTCCTCATCCAATTATATAACTTAGTTTGAGTATAAAATCAGTGTCTAATGGATTTCTTCTAGCATGATACATGAAATATTTGATGTATGCAAGTGGATGAAGGAAACTCTAACTTGTAGACCACACTACTAATTTTTTGCAAGATCTAATAAAACCCATAATACTTAGGGGATAACTTGTTATACTTTTTATATTACCTCAAGGACATCTACTTATATTATTTCAAGAAAACAAAGAGCCAATCACTAATGTCAAAATGCCTCTTACTCTTGTGTTGATCTGGCTACTACTTCATATGATTCTGAACCATGGATAAATTTTCAAGCAAACTTGCAAGGACCTCCTATTGATGGTGAATATGTTCCTTAACTCCATAAAACTTAGGATAAACCTTCAAGGTTGAAGTGATTGGAGGGTGGTATCCATACAAGGCCATAAAGGGGGATATCTTGGAATAATGATAAACGTAAGTATCATACCACCATTTAGCAAGTGGCAACCAATGGACCCATTTATCATGTTTATCAGAAACAAAATAATAGAGATATCCTTCTAGAAATTTGTTGACTACCTCAATTTGTCCATCTGATTGAGGATGATAGGATGAACTATGAGGCAACTTGGTGCCCAAACATGCAAATAATTTAGTCTAAAAATTACTAGTGATAATGTGATCTCTATCACTAACAATGATCTTAGGAGTACCATGCAGTTTTGGAACTGTATTGAGAAAATTAAAAGATACTGTACTAATAAAAAATGGCTATGATAAAGAAAAAAATGAACATACTTACTAAGATGATCCACAACAACCATGATTGGTAACCCTATAATGAAATACATAGACACCTCTTCCCAACACTGGCTAGGAATGGATAAAGGTTACAAAAGACCTGGGGTTTTGATGAATTCACCTTTATTTTTTGATAGATCATACATTCAACCACATATTTTTGGACATCCCCCATGAATCCTTCCTAAAAAAATATTTCTTTATTCTATGATAGGTTTTTAAAAATCTTGAATGACCCCCAAGTGGAGTTGCATGAAGTTCTTAAAGGATTTTTTTTTTGAGAAAAGAATTTTTACATAGGTATAACCTATCTTTATAACATAATGAATTTCCCTTCCATGTGAATTTTTAAAGTACACCCAAACTTTGTCAAAGATTCTAAATCAAATCATGGGTAGCACTCTCATTTTCCCATTCTAATCTTTCTTCCTCTATCTAATCTACTTGTCAAATGGTCATGGAACATAACAATGCCTCAACTAATTCATACCTCCTAAATAGTGCATCTACCACCATATTTTCCTTGCCTTTCTTGTAGACTATTTCAAAATCATATCCTAACATCTTAGTAACCCATTTATATTGTTATTAAAATGACAATCATTGTTCCAAAAAATATTTGAAACTATCATGATCAATCTTTACCTAAAAGTGATGACCCATCAAATAAGATCTCCATTGTTTGACTGGATGTAGAATGGACATCATTTCTTTCTCATAGATGGGATTGAGCTGAGTCTTACCCTTTAGTTGGTGAATTTCAAATGCAATTGGTCTAACTTATTGCATGAATACAACATCGATAACATATCCAAATGCATCACATTTAACCATAAAAGTCTTATAAAAATTGGGAGTGGCCAACATTAAAGTGGTGCACATAGCCAGTTTTAATTGTTCAAATACCTTGGTAATTATAAAATTCCACTAGAATGAGTCTTTTTTTAACAATGAGGTGAGTGGGGATACAATGCTACCATATTTTTTGACAAATCTATGATAGTAACCAATTAGTGCCATAAATCCCATGAGTTTATTAAGTGTCTTAGGAACTGGTCAGTCCACCATTGCTTGGATTTTTTTAGGATCCACTTTCACTCCATGTGAAACCATATGACCCAAATACTCAACCTCAAAAGCTCCAAAAGTTTATTTGGAATTTTTTCCATATAACTAATGTTTTTCTAGAATTGAGATTACCTATTTCACATGATGCATATGGTCTTCCCAATTTTTACTATAAATGAGGATATCATTAATAAAAACCAAAACAAATTTCCTCAAAAATGGCTTAAAAATAGTATTTGTTAAAATATAAAAGGTGGATGGTGCATTTTTTAGACCAAAAGTCATAACCATAAGCTCATAATGGACATAATAAGTTTTTAAAACTATTTTGGGTATGTATTCATCACAAATATGGATTTGATGATGCCCAGAACATAGATTTAACGTGGTAAAATAAAAAAACCCCATTCAATTCATCTAAAAAATCATTAATGACAAGAAAAAGAAACTTATCTTTGATAGTGTACTTGTTTATCTCTCTATAGTTAGGTCACATCCTCCAATTTTCATCTCTATTTCTCACCATGACAACTGGCGAAGAATATTTTCTTTAGCGGTGGCAAATGATTCTTACATCCAACATCTCATATACCATCTTTTCAATTTCACTTTTATGGACATAAGAATAACTATATGGCTTGATGTTGGGTGGTGTAATATTGGGAATAATTTTAATAGAACGATCATGCATGTAACTAGGTGTAATACCTTTTGACATGTCACCAAAAATAATTTTATGGGTGTTACTCACTTGTCATAGATCATGAGATGTAGATGGCTGAGTTGGTTGGAACTCAATGGAAAACAAGTGAACTAAAAATACTTCAGCACCCTTTTAAAGAATATTGGTCATTTTATGAGAGATAATAAGTTTTGGATATTTATCCTTTAATTCCCTTAGCTCAACTTTCCTTCCCTCATAATGAAAGCACATGAATAATTCCTAGAAATTCATCTCAATAGTGTCCAAAATGGTGAGCCACTGTACTCTAAGAATAATGTTGGCTCCACTCATGGAAATAGTAAACATAGGTGAATCTAATAGGTAGTCTCCCATGTCTAGCTTAATACTATGGAATTTTCCTAAATAACTAATAGTGACACTATCTACAATCATGACCTAAATTTTGGAGTGGGATAAATGAAATAGTTTGAATGAGTAGCCATCTTACTATTGATGAAGTTATGTGTGATTTTAGAATCAATTAATAGAGTGACCTTATATATATTAAAAAACCCACCACCTTAAGATTTTTGGGGGTAATAATACTTGAAAGGGAATAATAAGAAATAGTACGCTGAGAGTCTTCAGATTCCTCCTCAGGTCCTATTACATCCTCACTAATTACCTCCCCATCATATTCATCCTCATTGGAACCTTTGATGTAAAATAGTTTCTTTTCAACACAAAAATTTCCTTTGATCCATTTGATATTGTAACCATAACACAACCCTTTGGTTCTCTTCTCCTCAATTTTTTGAGGTGTCAATTTGGTGGGTTGAGGAAATGATTGTGTTAGAAAGGTGCGATCATGACCAGTAATGAAAATTTTCCATTTCACCATCTATTTTTATTCTACCATATATGCCTTTGGGATATATTCTAATATAGATGATGGGTTAAACATCCAAACCTCTAATTGGATACTATCTTTGAGTTCACCTAAAAATATATCAATCAAATATTCCTTAGTGATGTCTTCCACTCATAAAGATAGATTTTAAAATTGATGAATATAATCCTTCACAATTCCTATTTGATGCAATTTGAAAAATTAGCTGAAGTAGTTCTTAGTGACATTATTCTGATAATGTGCCAAAAACTCATCGGTGAAAATAGACCATGTAGTAGGAGAACCATTCTTTTAATTTTGAGCACACAACTAGTGATACTAATTGAATTGCTTAGGTTCTAAATACATAGATGCCACTATCACCTTTTGATAACTAGGAGTTTGGTGTAGATCAAATTCTCAGTTTGGGTAATCTATGTGAGAGGATAATTACCATCAAAATTATGTATTTCCACTTTTGGCAACATTAGTTTCACATTAGGATTGGAGTTTCTAGTGTTGAGAGGAAGAGGACTTGAATGATGAAGAGGATGGTTGTTTGGTTGTATGTAAGATGAAATGGTATCAAATTTCATAGTGGTCTGATATAATTGAGTGTGCACCCTATTAACCTTTCCATGCATCCCTAAAACATTAGTATTAACTAAAAAAAATTCATTTTTCCACACTAATCTCTTTATGTTAGCCTAAAGTTAAGAAATCAATAGATTTAAAGTTCCAAATTTCATGTCATCCCCAGAAGGAGTCTTAGGAGTTTCTTGCCCTCCTTTTTTCCCCAAACAATAAGACCCACCATGCACAAACCCTAGGAGGATTTTCACCCCAAAAATGTGTACCAAGAGATGGTACTATTGTGATCACCTCATTAAGATGAATCCAATGACTTCTTTTATGCAAGAGGGTGAAAACTTTTGGTATGAAAAAAGTGTATTGATAAAATATACCATTGTGATTATCTCATCAAGATGAATCTAATGATTGCAAATGTGAAAAGGGAAAAAAATTATAGCCTATTTTTTAATTTTTTTAAAAAAAAGTGTTGTGAACAATAATTTATTAACAAAAAAATTAATTATTTTTGGATTGCAAGTTATGTTTTTTCACTCCTTCTGAATGCAGAAGTCACACCTCACTAGATCCAAAAAAACCAAAAAAAACTTGCCCAAATCAAAGATCTAATACCACATGTAATGAACCATTATACTAAAATCCTATATTATTGAATTTATCCACTAGGATCTTAACACCCCACCATGATTATGACAATCTCATCCTCAATATGGGTATGTGCCCCCACATGTAGGTAGGAGCCCTGGGTGAACACTACCATGTTAGCATTACCAATCAAGACCCAAGACTCGAACATAGATGGGAACTCTAATACCATTTTTAATGAAATTACTTAGATTTGCACACATAATAGTTATATATAACATAAAATAATCAAAGATAAGATATCACACAATAATAATTGATAGTAGAGTAGAATAATTGATAATATAGTAGATCCATTAAGGGGGAAAAATCCATAATAATGCAATAAGATCAAAACACTTAATATGATGACTAAATACTAACCAATACCTCCTATATATAGTCTACTTAGCCATGGTTATTCCATAGGCTGACCTAACTAAGAACATAGAGAAAAGTAACAAGAATATAAAAAAGGTGTGTAAGCCACAAGTCGATAACACATATCCTTAGAAATGCCAGAGTTATGCCCATAACCTTTGGCATGTCTAGGTATATGTGTGTTTGACTTGTGGCTTACATACCTCTTTTATATTCTTGTTACTTTTATCTATGTTCTTAGTTAGGTCAACCAATGGAATAACCATGGATAAATAGATTATATATATGACGTACTAGTTAGTCTTTGATCATAATACTAAGTATTCTTGTCTTACTAAATTATTTTGGATGTTTCCCCCTTGAATTGGCTCTACTATATTATTCATTATTCTACTCTACTATTAATTATTACTATGTGATCTCTTATCTTTTCTTATTATATGCTATTTATAATTATTATGTGAGAACATCTAAGTAATTTCATTACATGTGGTATCAAAGTTCCCATCTATGTTTGAGTCTCAAGTCTTGAGTGGTAATGATGACATGTCATTATTTACCTAGATTTCATGCATGCATGTGGGGGTGCACACCCATCTTGAGGATGAGATTGTTGGAAGCATGGTGGGGTGTTAAGATCTTGGTGGATGGATTCAATAATAGTTTGGAATTTTGGTGTAATGGTTTAGTATCAACATCAACCATAATAAAATCAACCGCTAAATGGAAGGAACCAAGGCCAAAATGAACCCAATAAATAATAGACCTATCATGTAGTTGCACATGACTAAAATAAAGTTGTAAGTCTAGTTTATGTGGTCATGTATCTATCATTACCATAAATTATAAACTAAATGACAACATAATAGGAATATTATCTACCAATACCAATTAACATACCAATGTTGGTAGTCATTCCTTGACCTATGACCACAACTAAGTACAAAAAAAACCAAGGATTAACATCTCAAGACCTTACGTTGACGACTCTTCATTGCCCCATGACCATATCCAAATACATCAATAATAAAGAATCATCCTCTCTTGCCCATCTCCATCATTTTCTAGTTAGACATTCTTGTACCCAATTTGGATTATGCAATCATAACTCATTAGTATAAAATCACCATACCAAGCCCACAACCATACCAATGATCCAATACAACCCATTTAATGGTGAGGAGTAAGCTAATTACCAGTATTAAGGAAAAACAAATTACATTATGGAATAGCTCCAAAAGACACCCACATAAATTTATATCCTAAATTTGTTTCATACATCTAACATCCATAATAATATCTTTACAAAATTCTTAGGCTAATCTTAAGTACTGAATGGCATCACACTAGATAATTTTATAGCTTTGATTAGACATCTAGCCCTAGACCAGTAGTTGAACATTTGCCAAAGTGATATGTCATCCCTTGGCCCTCTCCATAATAACCCATTATACATTGAAGTTGTCATCACATGACATAAATTCAAATGTGTCCTCATATACAGTGGATCAGGCTTAAATATTATGTCTCTAAAGCACATCAAACATATAAAATATACATCAACTGACCTTTAGCCAAAGCCTACTACTATCAAGGCCTATGACAATTAAGAGTGGGTATCATAAGGAACAATAAGTTTGATAATGATCATTGGGACTTTGACCCATGATACACTTACAATTTGATTTTGGGTAGACCATAAATACATGAAATTTGTGTAATCCCTTCAACATTGCACCAATGTATCAAGTTTATTGACTCAGGGATGGAGGTCACTATCCATATATATTTATATCCATATGAACATTACAAACATTTGGATGAAAAATATGAAATCTATAATTATCATTTTAGTCTATACCTAGTACCAAAGAAGGACAAAGATAAACAAATAATTGTTGAATTTACAAAGGATAATTGTATATACCATAATAGCCTTTTCACATATACTTCTTATTGTAAAGTATAATAATTTTACCATCTTAGACAATGGTCTAATAGAGTATTTTACCCATGACATATTCCATATAGCCAAGTTTCCACATAACTTTGAGGTATGAAAGCACTTCTAACATTCTTATATCTTTGAATTACTTGTGTATTTTGAATGAAATTAAACATACCTATCCTTGGTTGACCATTAACATCCCCTTAAACTTATTCAATAGACTTTTTCTTAATCCTTGTATTTGTATCTATAGAAGTCACATCTATGATTGAATACCCCTAATAATTGACTACACATGAATCATCTTATTTCCAACTACCTAGTTCAAATCCCACTTAAGCACTTTTCCCATCAATCACTTCTACATTTGGTACTTCATCTTGAGTCATAGCTAGCATAGTTCTTAAATTTGACATGAAGGTTTGATTAAAGGACTCATTGACATAGTGATATGGACCATAAGGTTGATCCAATTAATTTTGACTATTATGCTCTTGAGGAAGGTTATTTTGATTATCCACTAGTGTCCTTGATGTATAAAGAGTATTGGAGTTATATCCACCATATGGCTTTGATTGAACCAACTTTTTTTGACCTTGAGAATGACCTTGGAAAGGAGGTCTATTTCCTTGATATTTGGGGTAGGACTAAATAGGATAATAGTGACTTTAGAATTTATTGATTTGATGTTTTTGGATAATACTCTTTAGACCTAGGATATCTTTCTTCATAGCTTTCATCTCATCTACCTCATTAGATTTGCTTGGTTGACTAAGGGGAGTAAGATTATGTTTAGGTGAAAGAATAGGGGAAACAATAGGTGTATGATTTTTAAAATCAAGGAAAAGAGGCATGAGACGATTTGGGGAAATCTTCCCAACTTGAATCAAATTATTCTTTGCACTAATGACCATCTCATAGGAATTAGGTAGAGTGTTATTTCCCATAGATTTTATCATCATTATAATATCACTATCAAATTATTTAATGTATTAAAGGAAAACATGGTGGGATATTAGTCTTAATAATATTGAGATTCTATACCATGTCTTATAAAATCTTGTGTTACATTCTTGAATGAATTCTTGAGGTGTTTTCCTAATGTCGGTCAGTTGCTCAGTTAGTGACAAGTTGTCACTCTTGTCCTCAAATATTATTCCCAATGTATCATCCCAAGATGTGATTAATCAAGGTGTCAAAGTTCCATACCACTAAATATATTTTCCTTTGAACGATACATCCAAAAACTTTATTGAAATGTTCTCTTCTATTATGTGATGGATATTGAAAAAGTTGGCAATATTTCTAATATGCTCAATAGGTGTGATAGTAGTCTCACTAGTGTATGATGGAACAATTTTGAGGGAAGATATGAGGATATAATCATAGTGGGAAAGTATTATATGGATATATGCATTCAAGGAAATAAAAATATGGTTACTTATCATTGTGGCTTTAATAATTTAAAAGAGTGGTGTAATCAAGAACTTTCTTATGGGTTTATGAGCAAGATATGACTTCTTTGGATAGGGATGGGTGTTTTCAAATATAATTACTTTATATGAATAAGGAGGAAGATAAAAAAATTTAAAACGTATGCCTTTGGTGAGAGATCTTTTTGTTTACCTTAAGCATGAAAGAGTGTACTAGTTTACAACTAATATTGAAATGTTGGAGTCACTAGATATTATAGGAAGTAGACTATTATAGCTCCTTGTTATCAAAACTAGGGTCTACCTTGAACAACCTTATTTTACTTAATGTCCAATTAGGTGTTACAAAAATATTATAGCCTAAAATTTCACCCTAGATAATTCAATTATACCTTATCAAATTTAGGATACCATGGAACTACCTCTCCTCATAGACAAGATACTACAAGAGATAAAACTCTAGGTTTGAAAGGTCTAGCTCCTTTGATTTATCTTCTAGGCTCACACTACACTAGCTTAATCACTATTGTGTTGAAAAGGGAATAATGAGATGTAAAATAAACCTATGATAAGTAGGTGATACACGAAATATAACTCTAAACAACACACTTGCATCTACAATAAGAAAGGAGACTACGAAAACTAACCTTAACTTTATGTACTTCTAGTATAAATATTTCTCATAAATGAAGATTGTTATGAATATCTAGAGGTGGGTGAAAATAAGGTATGATACTATAAACTACTATTCCATCTAAAAATTCAAGACACACTTGAAAAATTAATACACTTTATGAAACCTATTAGAAGGGATATCACTCACACAAAACATATAAGAGTAGAATGGAAACAAGGAGAGCATGTTCATCACTTGTCAACCACATAAACAACTTAAAAAACATAGGAAAGATATTTAATAGATGAATAAAATTCATAAAAATCTATTCAAATTAAAATGATGTGTCAAAACCATCAAGGCTTTTCCATACCAATTGTAGATCTATTACAAATCTAGAAAGGCTTAAATATATAAAACATAGGGGAGGAGAGAGAACAAAAGTGGAAGGGTCATAAGACCAAATGTCAAAATTTTAGAAACCAATTAAAATGACATATAATGAAGTGGAAAATATGAATGTATTATTGGAAAAATTTCTATCTGAATCATGACATATTACTCAGGTTGGCATAGAGACTCTTCATTATCTTGCTTTGAAATTGCCTTGATGTTGAGTCATCCACTTAACCATCTAAAACTACCATACAAAGCATTGACACATATGTCATACTATGGAAGTTTGGAACAAAGATTTTTAATATCCATATATGCCCTTCAATATAATAATTCACCTTCTTCACTTGTCATTCACTATATGTAATCATTTTACTATCCCTCTAGGCTTGAATCTTCATATCTATCACTTAGGTAGCCTATATTTATTCAAGGAAATAAATTTTAGAGGTTTTATACAAAAAAATAATACCCTATTTGTCCTTTTTTATATCAAATATACCTGAATTAAACTCATATAACATTTCTCACTTCTAATCTTTGATAGTCACTTTGCCTTCTCACTATTTATTTACATTGATTACAATGAATGGTCTAACAGAGAGCACTTTATGAAAAACCAACGTGATAAATGAGATTTAGGAGTTAGGAAAAGTCTCTAAATACCTTCCAAAATGGTTTCCACTTATAAAATCTCCTTTGTACTTGTAACACACTTCAAATCCTATAAAAGATAGAGAAATTAGCCTATCTGTATAAGTGATGATATGGAAAAACTGGATGTAAAGGATCCTAAGAGAGTGATAAGTGTATCCAAAACAATTTATAGGCAATTTTAACACTTTTAATGCATTAATATCCATATATTATCCATTGGGTTTACACAAGGGTTCTGAGAGGGTTTTTGGTCATTTTAACTCTTAGTGATGATTCATAAAAAATAGATGTCCAAATCTCAAAAAAAATCCACTAAAAATGAGTTAGAGAACCCATAAAAATATTACAAACTCCTTGAGGAACCATGATTAGTGTTATTACAAACGTGAGCAAAATAAAGTGGCCTTCAAGCTCCTTCTATGCACTTTGAGTAGGCTTGAGATGAAATTAGGCCTAATGACCAATTTTGAATGGTTTCCTATAAAATGATGGATGTTACGAGATTTATATTCTACCATGAATTTCATAATATGGTTTATAAAGTTATCATGGTCATATGGATGATTTTAGTCACCTTTTGGGCTTAGGTATAGTTTTAGGCCTAATGGGCCTAGACTGTATATTTATGATATCTGACCATCTATGAGTATCACAATGAATGTGAGACTTATCATAAATTTTGTAACCTTCAGTCCAGTTGTAAAAATCATACTTACAATCCCTCATGACTCTATCATTAATCTATTTCTTATTCATATGTTAGCTCTGTAGGTTATACTACCTGTTGAAAGCCCTCTACCTAAGAAAAAATAGAGGGCATCTCCCCTATTCATAAAACTCAAATTTGACTATGGATAGATTTATTACATCATGAATACCATATTTATTATGTTCCAAAACTTGATTCTTCTCTTAGAAGTCTCAAACATCAAATTTTACAAGGCTAGCTTTTTAGGTCAAGTGTACTTTAAAAACTTTGAATTATGACTATAGATTGTATGTAATTACCTCTAATAATATTTTGAAAGTTTGATAATATCAATTTTATAGTGTCTTATCATGATTATATTCAACTTAACCATCTCTTAATCAATTACCTTACAATATTCATTGCTTAGGCTAGTCTATAGTATAGACTAACTTGTAGGTGTACATCTTAGGGAATATGGGATTCATGTAAGTGCTTGTTTCATACCTGAGCAATATGTACCACACATTTACTCTCTCATAAAGTCATTATGGATCATCTTATACCTATTTGAGCTCATTTTATGCTTATAAATCATGTATTCATCCTTTACCATCAACACAATAAGTGTTACTGCAAGTTATAGGTTTATGTAACCTTTTGCCATTGTGTTTACTAAGTGCTTATAGTGAAAACTTGATGGAATTGAAAATACCTCAATATTAATTATCCATAACATAGAAAATTCTTTTCTTGTCTTGAAATTAAATTTAGGCCTAAGTTACAAGAATGAAAAAATTAGTCTCTTGTAAACCTCATGGCCTTCAACCAATAGGTGACACCATATAGGTAGGATCCCTTTCTTGGAAAAGTTAAGTAATCATTCCCATTAAGCCACTTCCTTAAAATTTGCATCAATAGGTTTGATTTAAATGGTCATAACTATGTTGATGACTTGATAAATACATTAAATTCCATTTCAAATTCTTAGTGTATAGTGTTAGCATCTTGAGAAACTACTCACACTTTGGAATCCCTTGCTTCAACAATATGACTATTTAGAACCTATTTCCAATTGATTGTAGATGATCCTTTTGAACAATTAACTATGCTTTGGGATTATATATCTTTAAATAGTATTTAAATAGTAAAATGTTCATATTTTCATGTTTAGAGTCTATAAAAATTCATCAATGCCTTCTAACCTTTATTCACCATTATACACCACTATCTAAGGCAAACATTTCTCATAGTAGTTGTTAGTGGTGTTCAGATAGTGGACTATGTGTCAAGAGTTTTATGACTTTATCAATCCCATCTCAAAAAATATATAGATATTTCCATGGATAATATAATCAAATAGGTTATGAAGGGATGAAAACACAAATATATCATTATTTACGTAAAGCCACTATAAAAAAATGAGCAAATAAGCTCTATAACTACTAAACATGTTCTGTAGACCATTATGTTTGCCCTTCTATCAAAATGAGGGTGATCTTACCTATAGATCCACGTTCACACATGAAAAATTAATTGAAAACAACATTTAAGGAAGTAAATTCTATATAATTAAATTTATAATTATTAGTTTACACACACCAAGTCAAATAGAGAAGGAAACCTAAGGTGTTAGGGATTTGTAAGCAATTTAGAGGCACTAATTGTCTTAGTTTTTTTCATGAAGTATAGAAAAACAATATGAAAACCATGACCATGGAATTTAATATAATAAAAACTAATTTCAACCCTCAAGTGGACTTATACCAACTCTCATCCTCCTATCTGTACTAGTAGAAAATTGGTTGACTTCTTTAACCTGCCAAAGAGAGCAATGGGATAAAGGGATCAATTTTCACCATTTTTATAGTTTTCAAATATTATTGAGCATGGATATGAACTATGTTAATCTAAATGGACACTCCTAAGTATTCACACATATCAAAAAATGTCTTATAAAAGTACAACTAAAGATGTCATCCTTATTTTGTAGTGATCTCTTTCTTTCCATGTTGAACCTATAATTTTCCAGTTCTAAAATTGTTGTTTGAAACCTAACTAACACATTGTACATTATATATCTTCTTGACACACATTACCTTTGATAAGAAACTGTATATTTCACAAAATGACCCAAAAAGGTGGCCTAAAGAGGGCATTAAGATAAATGACACATATGACCAAGGTAAAATATGTTATATGACTTCACTAAACCTGAATAAACATATTTATGACCTTGATGATCATGTTTAAACCTAGAATACATCATGAAAAATTTCATTATGCAAGGGGGTTTTACAAAATTTGACCTAGGGTCAAATTTTGTCAACATTTTGGCAATTTCTTAGGGGTATCATGCCTACTATATGAAGGACCAATTGCCTTATCCTATCCTTAAGAAATGGAGTCACCTTTACACTATTATTGACACTGACAAGACTTTGAAAGGTCACTAAACACACCACACATAACAAGGAAATAATAAATAGGACAAGAAATAATTCTCACACTAGTGTTCTCATAAACACTTAGGAAAAACACAAACTAACATAAGAAAAAACACACTGATTGTAGTATGTGCAATACTAAAAGAAACTTGAGGTGAAGGAAATTATTCATTAATTTAACTAGGTTCAAAGACAATGTATCTTGCATCACTAATGATCCAATAAAACAAACCTTCATGTGATGTATATGTATCAATAAACACTTGCTTTTGGGGATATTCAAATGACTTACCATGATTATATTTTCTATTGGCTACATGTGTGTCACTTGGATCTCTCAAGCACACTCCATCTATCTCTCTAAGGGGCGTGTTAGAGATGGAAACTTACTTAGACTTTGTCATGCTTAATTGACAGTCTTCAATTTGATCATTGGAGGTCATCACAACCTTCTTAACTTCAAGTGTCCTTGAAAAATGACATGTTTCTTGTTGTAATTCATTAAGACTATCCTCCTTGTGCTCATTTGGAACATGATTGACCTTAGCATCAGGTTCATACTCTTCCTAAAAATTTAAAATCCTAATCATTTGCTCAAATTCATACACAATGGCATTGAATTGCTACCACATGTCATCTGCTTCCTCTTTAGGTTCATGTTCATGAATGTTCTCTTCCTTTGTAAGTAGAATGGGATGCTCACTAGGACTGTCATGTTTTAACATATCTAGGATATTCATATCATCACCCATGTGTACAATATAGTTTCCCCATGCAACTTGCTCAAGAATGTTATTAGGATCTACCTCATGGATTCCATCACAATCTTTATGAAGAATATAAGTTTCAAGACCAATTTCCTCAAATCCACCTTGATCAACTTGCCACTCATTAAGATATAAATCAAATATGCCATCAATAATAATTAGAGTTTATTTATCACTAGGGTGATCATATTATTCAATGACATTGCAATTCATATTATAAGTGTAAGGCACATAAGGTTCAACATGAAAACTAGAGAGAGGTTTTGACTTGATTATCACTTTTACATGATACCTAGTCTTAAAACCCATGTTAGACCAATCTAAATTCAGATAATCTCAAATTTTAGTAGTGAACTCTCTTGCAAAACAAAGTGAAAAATGAGGAGGCACATCTACCACTATAACATACTTATAAATGGTGAAGGTAGGACAAACATGGAGAATAATTTACAAACCTATTATTATACTAATGGTCTAGGTATTTGACCCATCCAACTATATACCCCTTTATTCTAAGGTCCGTACTTCAAGTTATATTTATCCACTACTTCTTTATGCATAACATAATTACTATCCACACTATTAATAAGATACTTATGTACCAAGGAATTTCCAATAATGATGGATATATATAATGAAGGAGGTTTTCTACCTTTTTGACTTTGTTTGATAGTCCTTCACTTGGCTTCATGTTGTTTATCAAGGCTACCTCTCTTTGGCTAGGTTCTTTGGTTATCAAAATAATTCTAGACAACTCATATTGAATTAGGTTTACTTGTCCATGTATTATTAATGTATCCCACATTGACACATTCACATGAGACCTCTTCATTTTCTCTACAATGCTAGTGAAAGGACCACTAAATTTTGCTTATCCAATAGGAAAAATGGTATTAACTATACCTTGATAAATTTGGGGTATGAAAGAACTTCTAACATTTTAATCTCTTTGAATTACTTGTATATTTGGAATGACATTAGACATACTTATCCTTGGTTGACCATTAACATCCCCTTAAACTTATTCAACAACCTTTCTCTTGTTCCTTGTGTTTTTAGCTATAAAACTTACATATATGCTTAACTACCCTTGATATTTGACTACACACGAGTCATGTTGTTTATAATTTCCCAATGCAGATCCCACTTGAGCACTCTTCCCATTAGTCACTCTTTCATTTGGTACTTCATCTTGAGTCATAGCTAGTATAGTTCTAAAATTTTCCATGAAGGCTTGATTGAAGGACTCATTGATATAGGGAGATGGATAAAATTTTTGATCTAATGAAGTTTGACCATTATGATCTTGAGCAATGTTATTTTTAGTAGCACTAGTGTCCTTGAGGTATAAAGAGTATTGGGGTTATATCCACCATATAGATTTACTAAGCCAATTGTCCTTGACCTTGAGGATGACCTTGGAAAAGAGGTCTATTATCTTGATAGTTGGGTTAGGACTAATTAGGCTGATATTGACTTTGTAAGATATTTATTTGATGTTGTTGGATAATCCTTTTTAGACCTAGGATATCTTGATTCATAGCTTTCATCTCATCTTCCTCATTGGATTTGCTTGGTTAACTAGGGGAAAAGGCTTGTGTTTAGGTACAAGAATAAGGTAAAAAATAGTATGAATTTGAAAATTAGGGAAAAGAGGCATGGGAGGTCTTGGGGAAATCTTCCCATCTTGAATCAAACAATTCTCTACACTAATGGACATCTATAGGCATTAGTTAGAGTGTTACCTCCCATAGATTATATAATCATTACAATATATCTATCAAAAGTTTTAAGGTATTAGAGGAAATCATGGTGAGATAATGGTCTTACCAAGATTAGGATACTATCCCATGTATTCTAAAATATTTTGTTGAAGTCTTGATTGACTTATTGAGGTGTTCTTTTAATGCTAGTTAGCTACTTAGTTAGTGACAAGTTATCACTCTTGTCCTCAAATATTCTTCTAAATGTATCTCCTAACTCATCCCAAGTTGTGATTGATTTAGGTGCCAAATTTACATACCATTAAAGATATTTTCCTTTGAAGGAGATATCCAATAACTTGATTATAATTTTCTCTTCTATGATGTGATGGATATTGCATAAGTTGGTAATATTTATAATATGCTCAATAAGTGAGATGGTAGTCTAAATGGTGTATGATGGAATAATTTTGAGGGAATATATGGGGATATAATCATAGTGGGGAAGTATTAAAGGGATATATCCATTGAAGGAAATAAAAGGATGGTTCTTTGCCATGTTGGATTTAGGACTTTGTAATAATGGGGTAATCAAGAATTTTCTTATGGGCTTGTGAGTCAGATATGACTTCTTTGGATAGGGGTGAGTGTTTTAAAATATAATTTATTTACATGAATAAGGAGGAATATCTTGAAATTAAAAAGGTATGAATTTTGTGAGATAACTTATGTTTACCTTAGGCATGAAAGAGTGTACTAGTCTATAAACCAAGGTTGATGTTAGAGTTGCCAGATACTACAGAAAGTGGACTATTATAGCTCCTTGATATGAAATCCAACATCTACCTTGAACAAAATTATTGGACTTCATGTCCCATTAAGCATGCCAAAAATTTTATATCCTAAATTTTTTTTTTATAAACTTCAATTAGACCTCAATTTTAGGATAACATGGAACTACCTCTCCTCATAGACAAGCTACTACAAGATATAGATATTTATGTTTAAAAGGGCTAGCCCCTATGATTTATCTTCTAGGATCACACTACACTATCTTAATCACTAATTTGGGTTAAAATTTAAGGAGACATAAAATAAACCTATTATAATGAGTTGATATACCAAATATAACTCGACACGGCACACTTGGATCTACACTAAGAAAGGAGACTACCAAAACTAAACTTAACTATATGTTCTTCTAACATAAGTATTTCTCATAGAGGCATATTTTTATGCATATCTATATGTGGGTGTAAATAAGGTCTGGTACTAGACACTAATAGTCCCTCTCAAAATTAAATAAAAACTTGACAAGAACAAACACTTTATGAAACCTGTTAGAAGAGATATCACTAAAACAAAACATGCAAGATTATAATGGAAATAAGGAGAGCATGTTCATCACTTGTCAACCAACCAAACCACTTAACACACCTAGGAAAGAGATTAAATATAATTTAAAAACTTTATATAAATTTATTCAAAGGCAAATGAGGTGTCAAAACCATCAGGGCTTCTCCATACCAATTTTGGATCTATTACAAAGCCCAAAACTGATGAATATATAGAAAATAAGAGAGGAGAGAGAAGAAGAGAAATGGAAGGGTCACAAGACAAAGTTTCAAATTTTATAAATAAGTTACAATGACATATAATTAATAGGATAATAGCATATTAAGGTCTTCTTGGAAAAGTGTCCATTTGAAGCATGACATATTACCTAGTTTGGTGTAGAGACTCTTCATTGTCTTGCTTTGAAATTGCCTTGATGATGAGTCATCCACTTGAATATATAAAACCACCAGAGGAAGAATTGACACATATTTTATAACATGGAAGGTTATAAATAATATTTTTAACATCCATCTACACCATTCAATATATGAATTCCTCTTCATCACTTGTTATTCACTATCTGTAGTCATTTTACTAATCTTATAAGCTTGAATATTCACATCTATCACTTAGGTAGCCTATAGTTATTAAATTAAATTATTTTTATATGTCTTATACAACTAAATTATATGCTCTTTTTGCTTTGGTCTATCAAATATACCTCAATAAAACTCACATAACACTTCTCACTTCCAATCTTTGACAGTCACCTTACCTTCTCACTCTGTTTAGATTGCCTATAATAAATAGTCTAACAGAGATATATTCATGAAAAAAAAGTGAGAAATGAGTTTTATTAGTTAGTACAAGTCTATAGTTACCTTCCATAATTGTTATCAATTTTAGTTTCTCCTTTATACCTGCAACACACTTTAAATCCTATAAAAGATAGAGAAATAGGCTTGTCCATATAAGTGATGTCATCATAAAAGTGGATGTCAAGGATATTTGGAGAGTGATAAGTGTGTCCAAAAAATTTATATTCCATTTTAACACCTTTTAATGCATCAATATTTATATCATCTCCATCAGGTTTGCATAAGGGTTTTGAGAGGGTTTTTGGTAATTTTGACTCTTAGTGATGATTCATAAAAAATAGACATCCAAATCTAAAAAAAATCCATTAAAAACAAGTTAAATACTCCCCAAATTATTCCAAAATAATTGAGGCACAATTCTTAGTTTTTTTTACAGATGTGAGAAAATGAAAGCTCCCTTCGAGCTCCTTCTATGCACTCTAAGTAAGCCTGAGAGAAAATTAGGCTTGATTTGAATGGTTTAGTATAAAATAATGGATGTTACTATAATTATATTATCAAATTAAATTCCTCATATTATTTATAAACTTATCATGTTCATATGGATGAGTTTAGGCACTTGTGGGGCTTAGGTTTAGTTTTAGGCCTAGACTGTATATTTATGATATTTGAACATATATGAGTATCAAATTGAATTTGAGGCATCTTATAAAAATTTTAAAATTTATTAAAATTATATACATCATCCTTACAATCCCTTAGGACTATTACATTCATCTATTTCTTATTTCTATACTAGGTCTGTAAGTTATACTACCTGTGGAGTGACCTTTGTTTGATAAAAAATAGAGGGAATCTCCCCTATTCATAAGACTCAAATGAGACTATAAATAGATTTATTAGGTCATGAATACTATATTTATCAAGTTAAAAAACATGATTCTACTCCTATAAGTCTCAAACACAAATTTCACAAGACTATATTTCTAGGTGAGGTGATTGTGTACAGTATTCTTGGTAGACTTAAAAAACCTTGAATTATGATTGTAGGTTATATGTCCTTACCTCTGATAATCTTGTCAAAGTATGATAATATAAATTTTATCATGTATTAACACTATTATATTCAACTTACCCCTTTGATCGTCAATCATCTAGCATCATTTACTGCTTAGGCTAGTCTATAGTATAGACCAACCTATAGGTGTACATCTTAGGGAATATGGGATTCTTCTATGTGCTTGTTTCATACCTAAGTATTGTGTCCCATACCTTTACTCTATCCTAAATTCATTATGTATCATATTTTAGTTACTTTATCTCATTTAATTCCTATAAACCATGTAGTCATCCTTTACCATCAACACAATAAGTGTTACTACAAGTTATAGGTTCATGTAGCCTTTTGGCACTATATTTATTGAGTGCTTACAATGGAAAATTGATGGAATTGAAAGTACCTCAATCTTCATTCTATCTGACCTAGTAACTTCCTTCAATGTCTTGTAATTACCTTTAGGCCTAAGATACAATAATGAAAACATTAGTCTCTCGTATAACTCATTTTCTTCAACCAAAATGTGATAGTATGTAGGTAGGATGCCTTTTTCAGAGAAGTTAGGGTAATCAGTCCCATTAAGCCAATTTATTAAACTCTACACCTATAAGTTTGCTTGAAATGGTCATAACTGTGTTGATGAATTTATACTCCATTCAATTCCATTTCAAAGGCTCAATCTATAGTGTTGTCATCCTGAGAAACTATTCACAAATTGAAATCCCTTGATTCATCAATATGATTATTTAGAACCTATTTCCAATTGACTATAGATGTTACTTTTGAATAGTTGACTATGATTTGGGATTCTAGACCTTCAAATAGTAAAATTTTCCTAATTTCATGTTTAGATTCTATAAAAATTGATCAATGGCTTCCAACCTTTTTTAGCCATTATACATCACTATCTAAAGCAAATATTTCTCATAGTAGTTTTTAGCAGTGTTAAGATGGTGGACTGTGTAAAGAGTTTTATGACTATATCAAGCCCATATCAATAAAACTATATATTATTACATGGATAATATGATTGACCATGTTTTTAGGTGATGAAAATAAACATATACCTTTATTTACCTAAAGCCACTCCTAGAAAAATGAGGAAATGAGCTTTGTAACTACCAAAACATGTTCTACAGACTATTGTGTTTGCACTTCTAACATAATGAAGGTGATATTTCCTATAGATCAATGTTCATATGTGAACACTTAGTTAAAAACAACATGAAATGAATTAAATACAATATAAGTACATGTACAACTATTGGTTTACACAAACTAATTCAAATAGAGAAGGAAACCTGAGGTGTTAGGGATGTGAAAGTAATTTAGAGGCTCTAGAAGTCTTAGTGTTTTTTCATGAAGTATAGACCACCAATATGAAAACCATGACCATGTAATTTAATCTCCTAGAGACTAATTTCAACCCCTAAGTGTACTCAGACTAACTCTCATCCTCCTATCCATACCATCATAAAATGGGTTGACTTCTTTAAGTTTCCTAAGATAGTAATGGAATAGTGGGATTGGTTTTGACCTTTTTTGGTGTTGTCAAAGCTTATTGAGCATGGATATGAACTATGGGAATATGAAGGGATACTTGTGAGTAGTCACATGTGCTAAAAATTGTCTAATAGTCTGTACAACAACTAAAAATGACCTTATTTTGTAGTGATCTCTTTCTTTCCACATTAAACCTATAATTTGTTAGTTTCAAAATTGTTCCCTGACACTTAACTGACACATGGTACATTATATATCTTTAACTTTGATAGGAAACTATACATTTCAAAAAATAACCCAAAAGATGGCCTAAAGAGGGTATTAAGATAAATGACACATATGGCCAAGGTAAACTATGTTGTATGACTTCACTAAACATGAATAAACACATTTATGACCTTTATGACCATGTTTAAACCTAGAATACCTCATGACAAATTTGACTATGCAAAGGGGTTTGACCAAATTTTACCTAGGGTCAAATTTAGTCAACAATACCTTTAGACACGTTTGAGAGTGATGAGGCCTTTTGAGATTTTCTAGGCCTACGAGATAATGTTCTATTGTGAGACCACAAATAAGGATTTTATATCAAACTGGATCTTACAACCTACTTTAGACAGTGGGTGAACACCCTTCTCAAAAAATAAAATAATAAAACATTGAGGTCCCAAAGTAAAAACCTCTTTGAGGTGCATTTAGACCAAGGTAAAAGTAAATAAAAATTTCAATCTCTTAGTGAAAACCTATTTTAGGTTCTATTATATGAGGATGTTCACCCTTCCTTGAGTAAAGCTTAGGATAACACCAATAGTGAACTTAACTTTGGGTCTAAGTTTAGTAAATGAGAACAACATACCTTTGATCAAATTACTGAGAATGTCTTATAATATTTATTACATGGTCATTGTTACCATTAGGATATTTAAATTCATCTTGTTTAGGAGATATTGAAGACTTAGTTTAACTAGAGGACATTACCATTATTGTCTAATTTGTATCCCTACTAACTATTCTAGATAATGGCTTAACTTTCTTAGTAGAGGATTCTATAGAAATCAACATTGGGACTCCATAGGACTTGAAGTGGATCAAACTAGACATGCCCATCACTAAGGAGGAACATGAAATTTTTATAGCCCTTCTGAGGGAGTTTATTTACATATTTTCATTGGCTTATTATAACATGCTAGGTTTGGACCCCACCATGGTTGTACACCAATTTTTTATTCATCTGGATGCCAAAATAGTAAAGCCAAAAAAGTGTAAGATGCATTATCATATTGGTGTGTTAGTTAAGAAGGAGTTGGAAAAAATATTGAAAGTGAGATGCATCAGATTGATCAAATATTTAGAGTTGATCTCAAATATTGTGCTTATAATTAAACATCTAAAATGGATCAAAATCTACACTAATTTTAAAGACATCAACAAGGCTTACCCCAAGGAGAACTTTCCTTTGCCAAATGTCAACATGATAGTTGAATCTACATCTAGGTATGAAATTAATTCTCTTATGGATGGTTTTTCAAGATATAATTAGATTAGGATCATGCCATAAGACAAATGCAAAACAATGTTCACCACTCATTATGGAATGTTTTGTTATCAAGATATGTTATTTAGCCTTAACAATGTCAGTGCCACATACCAAAGAGGTATGACTATTATATATCATGACATGATGCATGATATTGTTAAATACTATGTCAATGACATATTTAGTAAATATAAGACCCATGAAGATCATCCAACCATTCTACAAAGGATATTTGAAAGGCTTTGTGAGTATAAGGTTTGAATTAATCCTAAGAAGTGTGTCTTTGGTATCACTTAAGGAAAAAAAATTGTCCAGTTTGTCTCTCATCGAGGAATTTAATTTGATTCTTCCAAATTAAATATAAGACCCATGAAGATAATCCAACCATGCCACAAAGGATATTTGAAAGGCTTTGTGAGTATAAGGTTTGAATTAATCCTAAGAAGTGTGTCTTTGGTATCACTTAAGGAAAACAAATTGTCCATTTTGTCTCTCATCAAGGAATTTAATTTGATTCTTCCAAATTAAAATCCATTTCCAAGATGCCACCACCTTCCACTTTGAATCAAATCTATAGTTTGTAGGGAAAAATCGAGTCTATCATACACTTCATCTCATAGTTGGCCAATAAATGGAATCCTTTCACACATTTGTTGAGTAAGGGTATAAAATTTATTTTGGATTAACAATGTTAGAAATCCTTTGATAAACTCAAGGAATACCTAACCAATCCACTAGTTATGTTACCACCAATGTCAGGGAGGCCATTTCTACTATACCCATCTATGACTAACAATGCCTTGGGGGAACTATTAGCTAAACATGATGAACATGGGAAATAATTCATTGTGTAATATCTAATTTTCACAATGGTAAGGTATTAACATAGCTATATACCAATAGAAAAATCTTGTTTAGATATGGTATTTATAACCTAGAAGTTATGTCACTACATGCTTAACAATAAGACCATAGTCATTGTTAAAGTAGATCTAATCAAGTATCTACTATCCAAAATAGATTTAAAAGTTTGCATGGATAAGTGGATCATGATTATTAGTTAATTTGAGATTGAGTATGTCAATAAAAACATCATAAAATGATAAGTACTTATAAATAAGCTTGTTAAATATCCCCTTTTAGGCACTCATCCACTCACTTTTGCATTCCCAGATGAATTCATCATGACCATCATAGAAACACCTCCATAGGATTAATAATATAAGTTATATTTAGATGGGTCATTCACATATCATGGATTAGAAGTAGGCCTATTATTTATCACAACATAAGGGGATATTATTCCCAAATCATTTCATGTAAACTTTCCTTATACTTATAATATGGTTGAATATGAAGCACTAATTTTACGTATGTATCAAGTAGTATAATGGGATATTCATGATCTCTTATTCCATGGTGATTCTTAGTTAATCACTAATAAAGTTACAAACAAGTTCTAGACCAAAGATGATATGTTGGCACCATACAAAGCCATGATGTACATTCTTAAGTAATAGATTACTAATATTCAGTTTGAACACATATCTTGGGCCAATAATAGGATAACTGATGTCATGACTACCATTAGATCTTTGATCCACAACACAAACAAGGAAAAATACTATTAGTCCCTCATTTAACATCTTCTAGCTCTTATTCATGAACCTTCAACCATTTAAATAATCAACGACATTGTTGGTGCCAGTTATATATGGTATTTTGACTTATATAACTACCTTCATGACTAATTCCTTTCACCAAAACTTTCATAAAAAAACAAACATATTTCACACACCAAGCCTCTAAATACACCCTACTTGTCCCAACTCTATACCATCAAATCTTTGATGGAAATTTGCTTCATTATTTGAATTCAGAAGAATCCACATTAGTGTTGAGGGAAGTTCATGAATGACTTTGTATATCCCACACTAGTAGAGCTATCCTTTCCAAAAATTTCCTACATACTGGTTATTATTGGCCAATCATGAAATCAAATGTACTTTCTTATGTAAAAATATGTAACAAATGTCAAAGGCATGTAAATTTGATTCATTCTATGTCTAAAACACTCAAACCAATGCTTATATCGTGGCCATTTTCAATATCGGGACTCGATCTAATTGGGAAGATTAACCCTACCTCCTCAAATCGTCATAAGAATATTCTTACTACCAATGAATATTTTACTAAGTGGATTGAAGCTATACCCATCACTTATATGATTGGAAAACAAATTTACAAATTCATCTTCAACCATCTCATTTACCACTACGGTATTCCATCTGAAATTATATCTAATAATGGTAGATCATTTACAAATAAGGATGTTAAAGCACTCTGCTAATTTTAACATAACCCGACACTTTTCTACTACATATTACCCACAAGGTAATGGCCAAGTAAAGACATCTAATAATATCATTGTCAATATTCTTAAGAAGATTGTCAATGATGTTGGAAATGATTAACACCTATAGATATTCTATGTCCTTTGGGCTTACCTTACTATTTAACATACTCTAATAGGATCCACACCATATTCCCTTGTCTATGGACTTTAGTCCATTCTTACCATAGAGGTCGAGTTGCCTTCTCTGCATATCTCATTTAAGCACTTTCTTGATGACAAGGATATCATCGCTCACCTACAAGGGTTAGATTTTGTGGATAAAAAAAGCATGGCCACTATAAACAACCTACAACATATCATAAATGAATACATGGTTAGTATAACCAATGTGTCAATCACAGAGAGTTTGAACTTGGTGTTCTTGTCCTAAAAAAAACTAGAATAACACCATGGTCAAGAAAAATAAGAAAGGCAAGTTCAAGGCTAATTAGATAGGCCCGTATGTCATTATTGTTAATTATGGCTCTAGAACTTATAGGTTAGATACAATATATGGATATGAACTTGATGAGCCAATGAACATAATACATCTCAAGTGTGAGCCAATGATCATAATACATCTCAAGTGTTATTTCATTTGAGAGACTCGAGTTATTTTCTATGAGGATCATTTACATCATATTGTAATGTCAACTTCCTTACACTATACCATATACCATCCCTTACATACATTCCCTATTGAAAAAAGTTATTTTACCCTCCCACCCCACCCTTTTTAACCTTAGTTTTGATCTATTACTTCTTCAAGCACCTTTTGAGAGGGGATTTAGATGAAGTTTTAGTAGTTGATTTAGTATTTCAAAAAGAGGTAGTATCTTGGGGTAGTATGATAGTGATTTGGTAACTGCATTTTTCATTATTGTTACATTCTATCTCATTCATAGTGCTAATAATTATAACCACCTTTGGGAAAATTAATATTTTTTATCCATGCCATTATTTCCTCAATATAACCACCTTTGGAAAAATTAGGAACAAATCTATTTTTATCCACATTATTGCATCACTATTTTATACTATGCAATTTGCCTAATACATGAACTTGTTATTAACTAGTTAGACTCCTTCATTATATGGAGGAAATATAATGACTTAAAATCTAAACAATACTATGTAAGTAGTGAATGATTCACGTTGATGTCAGCTCAGTCACCCCTTAGCCTCATTCCTACCATTTTATAAACAATTTAAGTTTGAATGCTCTCACCATTTTATGAGAATGTTTAAGCCATGGTCTCACTATTTTATGAGTTGGACCATTCTATATATCGTAATTCTTTATTGAATTTAGATGCTAAGAAAATTTTAAAAACATTTGAAAACTTTCAAAAATCCTAAAAAACATAAAATCATGAAAATTGGCTTAGAATTTCCATGTGAAATATAAAGCCATCAATTTTTTTTGGGATGGTACATATTATTTTTTCAATTCATTTATATACCACCTTGGTCTTTTTCCTCCCATTTATTGAGAACTACATCACCCTGAGGTTTGCATATACTATGTAGGAAGCCCTTGGATGCATGGGGTATCTCAAGCTAGCTCGACTGCACCTCCCTTTATTTTTCGACCACTTCATTGACTTAAGTATTTTGGGACTCCTAGATATTTTATATATAACCACTTTTCCTTTACTTATCCATCATTATTTTCCTTATCCATACATTCTCACTATTTTATGCTTTTTTATTTGAGCATTGTGCATTCAAGTTTTATGCACAAAAGATCACTTGGATTTTCTTACATTTTCACCATTTTGTGAGTTATTCATGCTCTCAATATTTTGAAAGTTTATTCTCATTTTTAGCCTTAGATTTACTAAAAACTATGAATTACTAATTCAGTTCATTAGTGGATACTCATCTCTTACATTTTAGTGTGTTTTTATCCTAAACTATACTCTCACACTCACACAATTTATTTTTGTTGATAATTTCATGATTATGAACATCATCCACCTCTTTTCCTATGCACATATCATTTTTAAATACCATTCATTCATTCTTCTACAAAGTCAATCATGTTTTCTTATAATTAATTTTCTTCTATCCCATATCCTGAGAGAATTACATTTGACTTGAAGTTCATGTTAGATCTGGCATCTATGGAACTATAGAGGTAATGCCCACTTGCCTAGTGCATTTGGAGTCATCTCAGATACCCATTTGATTTATTTTATCCCCCCATTTTTTTGTTCCATTATCTCCTATAACCTAGGGGCAATATTTTACATTTTGTTTGTGTCATTGTTCCTTATAGCCTAGGGGCAACTTTGGGTCTTTTGTTCCTATGTTGTTATACCTACGTCATTTTTATCTAGATTAGGGATCACCCTATCACCAAGAGTAATAAATATATATTCCACATGCATAAATAATTTATATTTTGTTTTTGTGAACATTATGATTAACCACTATTTGTATTATTACTTTTGTCTGTTTAGAATAGTTTGTTTCTTACACTTTTCTTTATTTTAGATTATTTATTTATTTTAATTATTTTGTTTGTTTTTAGCCATGTTTGTTTATTTTTTTTTATGGTGTTTTATTTTTTGTTTATTTTTATTTATGGTATTTTATTGTGCATTTATTTTTGTTTATTTGTGTTTTGTAGTTTGTTTGTTTATTTTTATTGGTATTTTATTGTGTGTTTATTTTCATTTACTAGTGTTTTATTTATTTATTAATTTGTTTTATTTTTATGTTACTTCTTTTCATATTTTATTATTGATTACTATATGATTATTATACTTCATTTACACTTAATTCATGATTACCCACATCTTGTACTTCACTTTTGAATTAGTGTATGTTCCTACACTTAGATTATTACATTCTATTCACTTGGGATTTGATTTTTCATATCTTATGCCTAAATTATTTTTAATTGAATTTAAATTGAGTTTCCCATGCTTTGGATACACATTGTTATTATATCTATCTATAACTATGATATATAATATCCCAAGCTACAACAAAAATCAGTTTGATAGAGCTTACAAGTAATGGTGCCGTAGAAATATATCCATGTTCACACCAAGAAAAATACATGACCTACCTTACTACTACCCAAATGTAGAATAATTAAATCACAAATGAATTTTAATCTCTAATAGTTAGGATACACATCTCCATACTACCAGGTAGCCCAAATTCGTGCTTATCCTCTATATCAATTTATTGTTACACCATGAGTATAAACTAAGTATATAAACTCCCTTTCCTGATTTACCCCAATAAGGCAAGGATGAATTATATCATGCTTACATCCACCATCCTAGGGTAAATTTATTTTTTTGTTAATGATTATACTACCTTTGGTAAAATCACTATCTCCATCTACCTTATTAGGGCACCTCACTATGCTAATGATTATAACCACATTTGGGAAAATCATTATCATTCCTCTACACTACTATGGCATCTCATTATTCTATTGATTATAAATTCATTTGATCAAATAAATATTTCCACCACCATTACCTAAAGGTCTCATCATTTCTTTCTTTTTAAGGGAAAATTTTGCCAAACTTATTTGCCACCCGCTCCCTCGAGGGGGCTTTTAAGGATTATCTATTGCCTTCTTGGGTATTGACTAAGGCATTAAAAAAAATTAGTTATTTTAGAAGATGTTAATGTACCTATATATTTAAACATCTATCCAAATAGGGGTAAACTATAGACACCCCATTCTGGCTGCAACTATGTTTCAATCAGACTTTAGATTAATTTCCACCAAATAGTGCAAATTAAGCCTAAGAGTAATCAAATATCCTAGTTTCATCTACTTATCAGAAATTAGTGCTCAAAATCATGTTTATTCATCCCTATTTGAGGTATTATCCTATAAACAATAGTAACCTCTCACATATTCATCTCTAGTCAACTTGTGACCTAGTAAATTGATAGTTTGGCCTATGGACCCATTAAGTAGGGCCCATGAACAATTCCTAAAGTATAAAAATGCTAAGCAAAATGAATTAACTAAGTAAATAAAATTAGATGCCTAAGTGAAATTTCCATGTGCAATTAGTGAAAATGATTTTTTTAAAGTAAAATTCCCAAAAAATGAGATCATAATGATATCATCACCCTCAAAGTCAAGGAATTAAAAATATCTATCCTAAAGCCTTAAATTCATAAATGGACAACCATGATTAATAAATGGGATATCTATCCAAAATATTAATTGCTTGTCCCCTCCTTAACTCAACTAGGGTTTGTCTAAACTTAACAATGGTTAAATCTAGCATAACTCCACTTGGGTTAGAGTTAGTTTGGAAGGCTATAAATACAAGGCCTCACCCATTGTTTAATAAGATTTTTTTTATAAGGTTATTATGCTAAAATACCTTCAATAATATATTTTGGTGTAATTTTATGATGTAAAAATACCTTCAAAGACCCTCTTTTTAGTGTTATAATGTTCAATTATTGAGAGAGATCCAAGCTAAAGCCAAAGCTAAGCCAAATATTGTCAAGGTGACAAGGAGAGATATGTATGGAGAACCATTGCCAAATATTATTTGATCACACAATTGGTCATATCCATCCATGAAAAACATACAACTCTTGCTCTCAAGGAAGCTAAAAATTATTTATTTTGTCTTCTATTGATAATTACTTGTATTATTCTCTTGTTCCTTGAGTGTTTAGGCTTGACGTGTTAGCTTAATTAGTGTGTTTTATTTGGTTTTAATCTTAATAACATGATATTAATCTCACCTTTTGGATTCCTATTGATTAGAACAATCACCTTTTATATGTATTTAAACCCCTTCTTAGATATTGGAACTAAATAGTGTTTTAATTGAATAAATAGGTATGCTAAAGATATGTATGTTTATATGGAATTGTATTTGATGAGAGCATTTTAGAGGTTGAAATCATGATGTTTGTAGTTGAAAAATTAAATATAATTTTCGTGTGTTGAAATTTGCAAGTTATTAAAAAAATCATTTCATACTATTTATGAGAGGTTGATAGATAATAGATGAGTATGTTGGAATATTTTAGTGATTTACATGTTATTAAGATGGAATGTTATGAGTGTTAATATGTTTTTAAATAAAAAATGTATAAGTTGTATCTAGTTGTTAAATTTATTTTGGGTCAAAAGAGCTTGGTCAAATTAGGGAGGTTGATAAGGATTATGTTTCTTTAGTGAATTTAAGGGGTGGTCTAGTGTCGTTACAATATTAACTTGTATTTTTACTAATAAAGGAGGTTCTCCTTTACAAATTTATGTATCTCTCTCTAGATACATACATACACAATCTGTGGGATAGTATACAAGTGTAGATGCATAAAAATGACTCTATAATTACATGGTGTATGTGTATTTATCAAATATTGGTCTATATTACGTATTATTTACATTTTTTATTGTGTTTTCTTAATTAATATCCCTTCTCCATCTCTCTAATTCCTTCCTTTTTCTTCATGTTTATAGTGGACTCAGAAACAAATTATATATGTTTTGAGGAGTCAGAGTACTATGGGTCTATTTGGGAATTTTGGGTCCAATATTATTTGAATTTTAAACTATTTAATGTTAATTCTCATGTCATTAAGGAATTAATTTGAGTTTAAATTAACTATAAATACATTGGTATCTTCATACAATTAGTTATATAGGAAAAATATAAAAGAACATATAAAATTTAGTGTCATAGATTTATTGATAATTTACAAGCATTATAAAAAAATAAAGTAATATTTCACTTAAGTTCATGATATCAACATATTACATTACATTGGATTTCCTAGTTGAAGAATTATTACTTTTATTGACATGTTATTTTCAATATCACACATCATTGAGGGGCCTTAAAATATTAAGGAAGCTCAACTTTTATTTTGTATAATGCAGGTCCAAAACACACCATTTTTATTATCATTTCTAGGGTTTGGAGAAAACTTATAATTACCCAATCATTTGTGTAAAGTTTAATAAAAATAGAGAAATATTTTTGGATCCCTTGATTTAAATAATTCAATCATAAAAAATGCTTACACATATTTGACACTTCATAGATCTTTACTATCAACCATTTTAGTAGCCAAAAAACATAACTTGATGATTTTTTCAAGATCCTCCATTCACCATGAGTTTTTAGGGTTATCATTAACTTACCATAAAACCCTCATTTTGGATGTCAGAAATTAATGTTTATTTCCTAATATACCTTATATCAATATCCTTTTATAAACCCTATTTCCATCATCTATTACTCTAGTTTTGAAAAATTAATTAGGTTCAATTTATTGTTTTATATCTATTTAAACCTAATTTTTAATGGATATTTGTGTTATAATTTTATTGAAATTCATTTATTCATAATATATTTTGTTCAACATGTGATCTCTTACACTTCTCAAGGTTTTATATTTTTATGAATTTACATTGTCTTGTATAATCTTTATATTTTTAGGGTTGGATCTTGTATACAAATAATATTTTCAAACTTTTATCAATTACTAATTCTTTCTATCTTGAAAGAACACATTGAGTCTCAATCTATCTAAGTTCAAGCACTAATAGATACATTGAGAAAGGGTTGGCTAGACCATTGGTTGTTTTTAGGATTTTTTCCCCTTATTTCTACTTATTACCAATCCAACCAACTCCTAAAAACATTACCCTAAGCTATAAATCCTCTTTTGTACACTCCTCTAGTATTTTACCACCTTTGGTACCCATTATCCTAACCTAAAATACCTTTTAATAGTCTACATGACTAGGTCAATTGGGTTGACCTCATACTCTTATTGGTGAAACTCATTTAGGGTCTAGGTAATCTCTTGGCTAACCTAGCCCATAACCTAGTGAATTTTTATTAATAATGATACTAGGTCAATTGGGTCAACCCTATCAGATGAAAATTTTAGAAGGGTTTAGGGTTAAATAAATTTATATAAATGCACCCATTTTATTAGTATTAGAGAGACATCAAGAGTTATTATTCATATGCACTTATTTGAAATATGCTCGTCAACCATTCTACTTGAAGATTCTTAGCTTAGGGTTTTTACTTGGATAAGAATCTAGTCTTGTGGAGAAGTCTTGGATGCTTTGGCCTTTCTTAGTGATCCTTAAAAACCACAATAACCTCTTGTGAAGCAACTTTGGCCAAGAGAGAGATTGAGTCTTGATGGTTTCATCTTCTAGGCAAGTATCTCTAGTTTTGATCCTCTCTTTAGTAGATATAAGTAATACAAGTAATGTATTTTGAATAATATTAATCTTCTTCTCCATGTATTAGGTTCTTATCTATACATAAATTAATTAGGATTCTCTTATACATGTTTAATTTTGTTTGTTTATTAACCCCCACTTTGTGCTACAAGCTTTAGTGAGGACACGATTAGATTTATTTGCTTTACTTGTTAGAATAGTGAATATTGAAACATATGACTTAATTAGGGTTATTGCATGTTTTAATTGACTAGAGACTTTACAAGCCTCCCTAGTGATATTATTATGATAAAATATCCCATAATCAAGTCTAGTAGATCTATATTATTCATGTTCTTGATTATCTAATGTATCCCCAATCAAAAGTGTGAGTAGGATCTATCTTCTATGATCTAGGATTGATTTATGGATCTTATGCATTTTTTATTGTATATTTTGGTGAACCTAATGTGAATCTAACCCTTGTAGTTTTTCTTCCATGCTTTTTCTTTCATTTTATTATTTTTCTATATTTGCAAAACTAGGTTGACAAGGCTAGTAAATTTTTTAACTTCTATGTGAAGGTTTAACACACATTTGCATAGAAAATGATGTTATTATTTATATGCATGTCTTCATCAGATATAGGTTACTAGATTGAATAGGTTGACATAATACCCCTATTCAATTTCAGATAATAGACTATGTCAAATAGGTCGACTTAGTCTCTTATTCAGCTCTAGAATAACAAACTAGGTCATTCAAGTCAACTTAGTATCATAGACATATTTCAAATAATAAAATAGGTTGACCAAACTAGTATATTCATCTTAATAGGGTTTAAAAAAAGGAATTACAAAACTATGTTAGCCCAGTTAACATAGTTGGTAGATTTTGCAATCAACATTCAAGGAACTTCAAAAGAAATTTCATAGTCTTTAGCATCTTCCAACCCACCAAGGTTCCTTTATTTATCTCTCTTCCAATTCATTTCTTCCTTAAAGTTCTCTTTTGTAATGTTTGCAATCTTAAAAACTTTAATCATACATGAAATTACGTTGACCTAGTCAACCTAGTTTTGTATTTTATTTACTATCTGAAAGACTAGGCTAACTTAATTCTTAAAGACTCTTTCTTTTGTAGTACAATAGTGAACCTATCGACTCTATTCTATAATGTTTTCATATAGTGTCATATGAACTAACTTTTTACTTTGTTTAATTTTGGAATTAGCTATATGCCATTAATTACTTCACACTTTCACTTTTAGTTGTTTGCATTATTCAAATAGATCACATAGTCTAATTAGGTGGTTTTTAAATATACCATTTAATTTTAATTTTTTATCTTTCTTGTATACACTACCAAATCACACAATTTCAAAACACATTTAAACATTTGTCTACCCAAGGCCTACCTACTTGTATTTCATCACCAAGGGGGAAGTTGACTTGGTTTTCTATCCAAGTATAAACATGTGGTTAATAGTATATAGTTCCAAAACACATGATACCCTTATCATTACATGATTGTGAAGTGAGAGAGTAGGCCTAAATACCAAGATAGTTCCATTGCCAACACAGATCCCTTTCAACCTAAATATCCTAAAACCATCTATAGATTGCTTTCTAGTTCCCTATTTTTATCCAACTTCCCTATCACTCTTAAAATAACACTTTATAATAATCTAACAATATTTAGGATGACCACTTAGAATTTAATTTTTTCAAGTTGACTACTTTCTCTCTGCTTATTATATGTTGTACTACAAAAATTACATTGTCCAGTGTTGGTGCAAGGTTTTATGTTATGTGCCTCAATTAGATCATTTTCATTGACCCAATTGATTATGTGTTTGCTTTCATTTTTTGTCTCAAAATACATTGCAAAATTTTTCCCTATTTTCATTATATTGTCATTCTGTTCAACATAGTCTCTTACAAACTATTTTTATTCCTACCTATAATACTAAGTCAACCCAATCAACTCTATATATATTTTACCAATCAAGGTACAGTACTAAATTGACTTGGTCAACCTTGTATCCATATCAGACTATGTTTTTCCAAATTTGTAGTACTAGGTTGACCCAGTCGACTCTGTACTCTAACTGTTGTCATGTCTATCTGACTTAGTTCTTTGTTTCTGTTTTCTCAGAACTCTATTCATTTTAATTAAATCATCATGAACTACCCCATTATAGTCTTGTTGGACAACTTGAATCCATTTAGACACTATATGGGGTGCTCTTTCCTTATCTTTTCTTTTTTTTTCATCTTGTGGGGCATCTTGCAATGCCCATCCACACATTAATCTAACTATTGGAGAATCTTACAATACCCACCCTCATATCATTTTAGACTAGATTTTGTTTTTCTCTTTAGTTTTATATTTTTTGGAATTTTATCTATCCTTAGAGAAAAAAATATGTTTGAGCAACTAAGGATTACTTTATTTACATTATGGCTTTGCATTTCTAGACTTGATTTGTTTTCTTTTTACCATTTTTCATTATTGTACCACCCTTTTTACGAACACATGAGTCCATTTCTAATTTCATGTAATTTTTCCATTGTTGGGTGAGGTTGGATCGTTAGTTCTCACTCATCAATGTTTTTTTTCCCTTTTACACACCTTTTTCCATTAATGATTGAGTAAGGATTGTTACTTCTCACTCATCAATGTTGTTTAAGTATTTTTTCTTTCCCATCTTTGTCTAAGGATTATTATTAATTTAACATTGATGTTTGATTGCCATCATTTTTTTTAGGTGTGGACCCTGATTGTCTTCCAAGATCAGAGGTTAAAAATTTGATGTTATTTCAGTTGGATTTTGGATCGCATTCTTTATATCCATGATGGCACGGGGGGGACCTCCATTATGGGGTTTGGGGGTGAAAATTTTATTAAAATTACCTTGTAAAATTATAATTTCATAGTCAATCTATGCCATTTATTAAAGGTTTCTAGATCTGAGGGTAGAGTTTATGTTTAGGTGTTTTTCACTCTAAAATGTATTGTTACACGACTAAGATGAAAGATGAAACATATTACACATAGAGAGGAGTAAAAACGAGGTAGAGAGGTGTAACAAGGTTTGTTACAAGATTTTTTTCTCCCTTGTATTGTTAGAAATAATATGCTAGACAAGTTTGGTGGATGTAGTCCATCTTGGGTGAACCATGTTAAATCTGGTGTCTCCTATTTTGTGCATGTTTATGATTATTTTCTGTATGTTTGATTGATTCATTTCATAGTTTCTATTTTATGTAATTTGGGAATAAATATATGTTTTATTTTATCTTAAAGTTTTTGACATGTATCCTTTGTTTGACTTGGTGAATTTGCCTTTTTTACTTAAGGTTTACTTGTTTGAGTTTTTTGATCTTTAGTAGCCTTGGCTTTTCAATTACTTAATTTACTCTAAATTTTAACTTGGTATTTTTTTTATAACATAGGACCTATCACCTTAGCTTGCCAAATTTCCAAGTATGTCCTATCCACATAACATCAGCTATCTTGGCTTTTTTGTGTTTGTTTGTTTTTTCTCTTTAGGTTTATATTCTTAGGTTTGTCGAAAGGAGTCTCTATGCCCTCCAAAATCAAAACTATAATAGTGTAGACAACCATACAACAATAAAGGTAAGTCATGGTACACATTACATTTAGTTTTTAGTCATTTCCCTTTTTATCATTTAAATTTTAGTTATTTTTTATTCAAAATACTACAACTTTTTTCTTATCTTCAACATTGTGTGTTACTATGTTATTTCTTAAAGCACCATCCCCTATTGTACCTAAATGACATGTGCTGAGATTCAAGTGGGACATATATATATATATATATATATAGACATAATATTTTAAAACTTTTATCAATTACTAATGCTTTATATCTTGTAGAAACCCATCGAGTCTCAATCTCTCTGAGTGCATGGTCTAAGGGGTGCACCAAGAAATGGGTGGAAAGACCATTGGTGATTTACAAGATTTTTGTACCTTATTTCTACTTATTACCAATCCAACCAGCTCATAAAAACATTCCCCTAAGTTATTATTCATATTTTTCACACTCCTCCAGTCTTTTACCACCTTCGATACCCATTTTCCTAAACTAAAACCTTTTTTGATAGTCCACATGACTAGGTCAACTAGGTTGACCTTGTACTCTTATTGGTGAAACTCATTTAGGGTCTAGGTCAGCTCTTGGCTAGCCTAAATCATGACCTAATGAGTTTTTTCAATAATGATACTAGGTTAACTATGCTGATCTTGTTGATTGAAACTTTTAGAAGGGTTTAGGGTTAGATCTACCTATATAAACACATCCATTTCATCATTATTAGAGACATCAAAAGTTATTATTCATTTATGCTTCTTTACAATCTACTCTTCCACCATTATACTTAAGGATTCTTAACTTAAGGTTTCTACTTGGAGAAGAATATAGTCTTTTGGATAAGTCTTGGATGCTTTGTTCTTTCTTAGTAATCCTTAAAAAACAAAATAACCTCTTGCAAAACACATTTTTCCAAGGGAGATTTTGAGTCTTAATGGGTTCATATTCTAGGTAAGTATCTCTAACTTTGCTCCTCTCTTTAGTAAATATAAGTAGCATAAGTAATGACTTTTGAATAATATTTCTCTTCTTCTCAATGCATTAGGGTCTTACCTATACATAGCTTAATTAGGATTATCTTATGCATGTTTACTTTCATTTGATTACTAACCCCCACTTTGTGCCACAAGCTTTGGTGAGAACTAGATTAGATTTATTTGCTTTACTTGTTATTAGTATAGTGAATATGAAAACATAGGATTTAATTAGGGTTATTACATGGTTTTTCTTGACTAGAGGCTTTGGAACTATCCCTAGTGTTATTATTATGATAAAATATACCCAAATTAGGTCTAACAGATCTATATTGGTCATGTTCCTGATTATCTAATGTATCCCCAATTAGAAGTGTAAGTAGGATATATCTTCTCTAAGTTAAGATTGATTTATAGATCAAATGCATTTATGATTACATATAGATCCTATCCTTTAAATTAAATATAAATTTATCTATTTTTTCCATGGCTTATTCCATTACTTTCTTTCTAATTCACTAGACCTAAATCCTTTATGCTTCATTTCAATCTTTTATTGGGCTTCTTTCATTGTATTCCTTCCAAATTTTTAGGCTTAGCTCCTTTATGCTTTATTTCAAGCCTTAAGTTATTTTTCCATACATAATTTTCAAACCTTAAAGCATTGGCATCATGTGTTTTTGTTGGCACTATAAATAACCCATACATGTTATGTTTATTTATTTTATAGAAATAGGCATAATGTATTATAACAATTGCACTCATTTTGAGCATACACTTTAGGATTTAACAATGTATTAGGTAAAATTGGGTAGGTGGGTTTACCTAACCACTCCATACTATAGTAAGCTCATTCATATACATAACATTGTTATATTCATAGGAAAGGAGGAAGATATTGATCGCCCCATACTACACAACTATGTATTTATTCCAATGCTTATGAGTGGAATATGTTCTTTGTGTAATTGACTATTATATTTATTTATTATCATAATGTGATATGCAACTTATTATATTGATTCCATCTTGTAAATATTGTTTTAAACTATCTAAGTTGTGATGTTCTTCTTGTAATTAGTATGCCTTGGGTGAAAATATTCTTTGAATATGACTTGATGGTGTGAGATGGTTTAAGCTCAATTGGATTTGGATCTTAATGGAAAAATGTTAAACTAAAATAACATATAATATTTATAGTCCACATCCTTAATGAGTTTGGGGTAGAATGTTTTTCAAGGTCAAACGTAGATGAGATTGGTGTATGGTTAAATCACTAGACACTATAATTTGCTTAAAATGAGAGGCACCTAGAATAATTCATCTTGCTTTATAAAACACTACTAATTTATAATTATATCTATATGATGCATTCTTTTTTGAGTTTTTAATTCAGTGGTTTTATTGAATTTTAAGTGATGGTGATGACTAAGTTATTTTTAAAGGATTAAAAAATATATACAATGTAGAAGGGTTGATGAAGTCTCAAGTTATTATCAACATAACATAAATTAATAATTATCAATTTCCAATAAAATTCATATGACTTTTTTTTATTTTATGAATCACTACTTTACATGGTGATCTTAAGATAAGAGCTAAGACATGAGGGGTATCCATTCTAAAAAAGGTTCTTGGGGCATGATACTGACCTCATCCCTTTTTGTGTATCAATTTTTGCTAGCAACAAGAATTGATCCCTCATGGCTCTTTGTGAACCAAACAAATTCACCAATTAAATCAACAACCATTCACAAATGCATATAACTTTAGAAAATGTTTAATATTTAAAAAATATTTTAGGTGAATAATATATACCAAAAATATTATGAAATGAATAATAATTATTATCATTAATATATATATATATATATATATATATATATATATATATACTTCAACAACTTATTAACTATCTCAACTAAAAAAAAATTTAAACACTCTTTGACCCTACATTTTAATTTTTTTTAGCTCCTTGACAACACAAATATTAAAATATATAATAGAAAGATGGTAAAAGTTTAACACATACAAATTTGAAATAAAATGAAATTCCAATCATATAAAAATGTAAGTATATGCAAATTCTACTGAATTGTACACATAAGAGTATGTCTACAAAATTAAAAAATCTTGGAGTCAAACTTAAATTCTCCTTGTTTACACTTTCGACTTTCAAGATTGTTTGACTATAGGATTATGAATAATAAGGCTAATATATATATATATATATATATATATATATATATATATATATATATATAATAATTATAGTATATTATATTTTAAAGCTTCATTGTTATTCACAAATTAAAAAATGAATTTACGATTTGATACAACCCATCACCATTGAATGGATTAAATAATCAAACTTTGAAATAAATTTTGAAAATCCTTCAATTTTTTTGCTCAATGGTTTTCTAACTAAAATTCATAAAAAGGGACTTTAATTCAATATTAAAAAAATAATCATAAAAGGGGACATTCTTCCAATAGACATCCCATATCAATGATTTCACCCAACCCAACATAAATATAATTTGAATAGTTAATAACATGTTATGTCTCGATTTAGATATTTAATCAAATAATTATCAATTTCAAGTTAAACAACCCTCCATCGTGGTACTAGACCATAGACAAAATGCATCAAATCACTTAATTATCACTATTGCCTAATGTTTGGCACTAATTTTGAGATATTTTTACATTGAAATCCTATTATTAGGAATACTTCATGACTTTAGACATATAAATGCATTAACATATTTAGATAAATACAAAGAACAAATAACAACATGAAAATAGAGTCCTAGGAAGAGGCCTATTTGGGGTTAAGTTGATTGAACAAGGAGATAATGATAAAAATCCAATCTAATTAGCAAATAAATGTAAATACATCAAATCCCACTATATATCAACCTAAAAATTAAAATTTAGAACATTGAAAATATAGCATGCATCTTGATTATCAAAATAAGGTTGTATAAAATAGATCTAGGAGCTAATTTTACTTGTATTTATCTTAATTACTCAAGTTTAAAATAATGGAATAAATTAATTACTTGATGATATTAATTTATTTTTACACATTATTTAGTATATCATTGATTAATTTGATGTGTTTTAGATTATAATATATGATATCAAATCAATGGGATGGTAAGATTAAGGTGATATATTCAATGAGAAATAGAGTGGTGGTAAGCCATACTATTAATCATCTATCTATATCTCTTCTCAACATAATAGGGGAGGAATGTAAATACGAAGTATGAATGGTGATTTAATTGGATGTGAATTAGAAACCCATATATTCTCTAGATTTTGAAGGGTTTGGGAGTTTTGAGAGGCCATAATAAGATGACATATTGCTTTATTTCCATGACACAAACATCATCCATTTAAAATATTCAATAAAAAGGTGAGTGGGAATTAATTTTTCATCTTCTCTACATTTTTTTCTTTAACTTGAATTTTTTTCTTAGCTTTATCACATTTTATACTAGTGTATATACTTGAGATAAATTTGGTTCTCACAATCATACAAGATGGCCACTACCACACAATCCTTTACCTCCTTTTGATCAATGCATTGGATTGGTTATGCCACCCCACCATGAAAAATAACCTTTGTTGGATTCAATAAATAATACTAGAAAATAAAAATATTTTCAAAATATCCAACAAGTTGATTCTTGAGGTAACACAAAGGTTACGAATCATGATAACAATGCAATTACTAGCTGGGATAATATACCTAAAGGTGATGGCTTACACAAACTAAGTTGGATTTTAAACTAGATGGAAAATATCAACACACTTTAGGGTCCTTTCTCTAGTTTATTAACATTATGGTTATCTTATGATGTGTTTTCATTGCTAGCACTTATATCAGAACCTTTATTGATAATATGATATATTTATTCTTCCCTAGATCATGAAAATTAGTATGGTGGATTGGAGGGCATGATTTGGCCCACATTTTTTTCAATAGTTTATAATATCTTTTTTTGTAAAATATTATAATAGAATTTCACAAAAAAATAATGACTCACATCATAGTAGTTTACATTCTACATAAGAAATTTTAGTCACAAAATATTCTATTTGTGTTTCATGAAGATGAAATTTAGGCAACAAAATGACATTGGTCATGATTCCATAATATTAGATTAGTAAGTACAATAAGTTTTAAGATAATATATCAAGAGATACACTTTGTGTTTTATGGCCTAAGATATTGGAAAGATGAAAATATTACTCATTTGTTGGATCTAATAAAAATTAAGTGTCTTACTCATGTGAAGGTATACTTAAAAACAAAGTAAGCTAATAATATATCACCTATGATATATTTATAGGTATCAATTACAATTTAAAAAAATCTTGTGGAAAAAATATGAGTGTATTAACTCTTAATAAACATAAAAATAAATTGACATGTTAATAAAAATTGAGGCTAGTTTATACATACCCTACATAGTTTTCCAAAGTATATATCATTAGATTTGGATGGTTTATGGAGTGAGATATGATTTGACCTTCAACTATCATATTTAAATATCAAGACTAAGACAAGGTAAATGAAGTAGAGCCTGTTTGTACTTAATGTAATCAAGATATGACTAGTGGATCTGTTAAATCTAGCAAGGGGAACACCTACAACATAATCTCAAGATAAAGGGTTCTAAATATCTAGGAGATCAACATAATACATTATTCCTAACTAGGTATATATTAAAAATTAATCAAATATTGTAATCAATAATGTAAGGAGAATGGTTATAAATATATAAAATTGATTAAGGAGCCATGGTAGGAAAATGGTGGCCTAGGTTACCTAAAATGGAAAAATAAATTTTTTGAATAATCATATTACTGAATTAAGTTTAACATTAAAGAAAACTCAAATAAGGAGACATACATTTAGTAACCAAGTAATTATTCAACTTCTATATATCAAAATGAAAGAGCTAGGGTTGAAATATACTTACCTTGAAAAATACATGTTGAGCCTCAATTTCTCCTTTAGCCAATGGTGATTTATAAGATATTTACTTGATTATAAGGATCTAAATTGTTGAAGTAATCTCTTAGATAAAAATATTCCTCCTATTTCATTCAAGATTCTACAAGAGAACTTTATCCCTCCAAGACAAGATCTAATAAATAACACCTCTAAATATAGACTTAGGGTAGAGATGCAAGCAATAATAATTGAAAATGAATGTTCCTCAATGTTGGATTAAAACTTAAATATAATACACACAAACCCACACACACACACATATTCTATGTGTATGTATATGTATATTCATGCGCGCACACACACACCCATATTATCTATCAACTTCTCATGGATAGGATGTACAATTTTTTTTTAATAATTTGTAAAATTGAATATATATTCAATTTTATAATTTATTAAAAAAAGAATCCATACATCTTAACCATTAGAGGTGATAGATAATAGGGGAGTATGTTTTTTAATATTTCAATTATTTACATGTTCTTACGATGGGAAGCTATGTGTTAATATATTTTTTGAAAAAGGTATAAATTAGATCTACTTGTTAAATCTATTTTGAATCAAAGGAACTTTCTCAAAGTAGGGAGATTGATAAGGATTATGTTTCTTTAGCGATTTAAAGGGGTGTTCTAGTGTAGTGATAATGTTCACTTGTATTTTCCTCAATAGACAAGGTTATTATTTATGAAATAACATTTTATTATATTTTTTCCTAAGCTAGTACACAAGTGTATATAACATGAGTGTAGATACTTAAAATTGATTCTATGATTACAAGGTGTATGTGTATTTATCAATTTCTATTTTAGATTTATATGTTTTAATCATTTTTTATTGTGTTTCCTTCATTCATATCTCTTTTCCACTTCTGTCATATTTTTTATCCTCATGTTTATAGTGGACTTAGAAACATATTGTATATGTTTCAAGGTATTTGAATGGGTCTAATAAAGAATCCTTGGTTTTTTTTGATCCAATCTTATTTGGAATTTTGATTATTTGATGCTAGTTTTCATTCCATTAAGGCCTTAATTTGAATTTAAGTCATCTAAAAATACATAATTATCTTCGTACATTATGTGTGTGTGTGTGTGTGTGTGTGTGTGTGTGTGTGTGTGTGTGTGTGTGTGTGTGTGTGTGTGTGTGTGTGTGTGAAAAAATATGAAATAACATCTAAAATTTAGTGTCACATATTTATTCAAAATTTACAAGTATTCTAAAAAAATAAAGTAGGATTGTACCCAAGTTTATACTAGTGACACATTACATTACATTGGATTTCATAGATGAGTAATTATTAATTTTATTAACATGTTATTTTCAATATTTAACATCATTGAGGGGCCTAAAATTATCAAGGAAGCTCAAATTTTATTTGGTATAATACAAGTTTATGACACATCATTTTATTTATAAATTTTATAGTTTTCTACCCAATTAGGGTTTAGAGAAAAATTACAATCATTTGTGTAAAGTTTCATACAATAGAAAAATATTTTTTGAGCCCTTGATTTGAATAATTAAATCATAAAAAATATTTACACCTATATGACACTTTCTATATCTATACTTTCTACGATTTTGGTACCCAAAAACATAACTTGTCAATTTCTTCAATGTCTTCCATTCACATTGAGTTTTTAGGGTTCTCACCTTCTTTCCACAAAACCTTAATTTTGGATGTTAGACATTGATGTCTAATATACCTAAAATCAAGATCCTTTTATAAACCCTCTTTCATTCATCTATTACACTAGTTTTGGAAAATTATTTAGGTTTAATTTATTATTTTTTATCTATTTAAACCTAGTAAATTGTTATGGATATTTATATTTCAATTTGATTGAAATTCATTTATTCATAACACATTTTGTTGAACATGTGCTCTCTTACACCTATCAAGGTTTCATATTTTCATGGACTTAAATTATCTTACATATTATTTTATTTTTTTAAGGTTGGATCTTATCCCTTAATATAAATATAAATTTATCTAATTTTTCATGGATTTTTCCATTACTTTCTTTCCAATTTGATAGATCTGGCTCCTTTGTTCTTTATTTTAAACCCCAGGTTATTCTTTCCTACATTATTTTAAACCCCAGGTTATTCTTAGAGAATTGGCATCATTTGTGTTTATTTTCACCATAAAAACCCCGTGTGTGTGTGTGTGTGTGTGTGTGTGTGTGTGTGTGTGTGTGTGTGTGTGTGTTTGTGTGTGTGTGTGTGTGTGTGTGTGTGTGTGTGTGTGTGTGTGTGTGTGTGTGTGTGTGTGTGTGTGTGTGTGTGTGTGTGTGTGTGTGTGTGTGTGTGTGTGTGTGCACGTGCGTGCGTGCATGCACATGTGTGTGTGTGTGTGCGTGCGTGCGTGCGCGCGCGCGCGTGCGCGCGCGCGCGCGTGTGTGTGTGTGTGTGTGTGTGTGTGTGTGTGTGTGTGTGTGTGTGTGTGTGTGTGTGTGTGTGTGTGTGTGCGTGCGCGCATGCGTGTGTGTGCGTGCGTGTGCATGCACAATGTATTATAATGATTTCACTCATTTTGATCACATAATTTAGGATATAAAAAATTAATTAGGTAAAACTAATTAGCTTGATTTACCTAACCACACCATAATATATCAAGCTCTTGCCTATATATAATGTTTTGGGATGCATAATTAAGGAGGAAGAGACTGATCTCCCCCTATTATAAAACTATTTGGAAATGGAATATGTTCACTATGTAATTAGATGTTGTATTTATTTATTATTTTAGTGTGTTACACAATTTATTATATTGATTTCATCTTGTAAATATTATATGGAACTATCAAAGCTATGAGGTTATTTTTGTAATTGATTATTTGACTTGGGTGAAAAGATTCTTTAAATTTCATGTGATGGTGCAAGAATTTTTAAGCTCAGTTGGATTTCAATGTCAAACTATAATAACATTTTGCATTTGTATTCCATATCCTTAATGATTTTGGGGGTAGAATTATTTTTTGAGGCCAAACCCAAAGTATATTGATAAATGGATAGATCACTGGATGTTAGAATTTTATTAAAAAGAGATGCACCTAAAGGAATTAATCTTATTTTATAAAAAAATACAAACTTATAAAACTATCTATATGATTGTTATTTTATGAGTTATTAATTTAGTTGTTTAACTGTATTTCAAGTGATAGTGATGACCAAGTTATTTTTAAAGGATTAAAACAATACAATTTAGAATGGTAGGTGAAGTCTCAATCCATTATCAATATAACATAAATTAATAATTATTAATCTATAATAGAGTACATATGACTTTGATAAATGTTTGATATTTAAAAAATTATTTTAAGCAAATAATATATACCAAAAAAATTTGTGAGATAAATAATTATTATTATCATTAATTTATGTATACTACAACAAATTATTAATTATGCTAGTGTCTCATAATTCTCCACTAAAAATATTTTCAATGACTCTATGGATTTTTAGAACTAATTTAAAGGATAATCATATAAAAATGTAATTAGATGCAATGAATTAGTATTAAATTTTAAATACAAGAGGAAGTCTACACAATTAATCAATCTTGGACTCAAACATAAGTTCTCTTTGTTTACACTTTTGACTTTCAAGGTTGTTTGTACCAATATAAAATATATGGTTAATAAATGTAGTATAAACATATAAGATTATGTTGTAAAGATTCATTATTATTTATAGATTAAAAAATGGTTTTATAATTTACTACAACTCATCAACATTGAATGGATGAAAAAATAAATGTTTGAAATAAATTTTGCAAATCCTTTATAATTTATAATATTTTTACTTTGATGGTTCTCTAACTAAAATTCAAAAAAAGGGGACATTCTTATAATAGACATCCCATATACACCCACCCAACATAAATCTAATTTAAGGATTTATTATCATGTTAGTGTCTCGATCTAGATATTTAATCAAATAATTAACATTGTAAGGTAAAAAAACCCTCCATTGTATAACTATAACATAGACAAAATGCATAAAATCAATTAATTATTACTATTTCTTAATGTTTGGCACTAATATCGAGACACTTTTACATTTAAAACCCCATTACAAGGAATACTTCATGACTTTAGACATATACATACATTAAAGTATCCATGCAAAGAAAAAATAAGAACATGCAAATAGAGTCCTAGGAAAGGACCAATTTGGGGTTAAGTTGGTTGGATAATGAGATAAGGAAAAAAATCCAATCCAATTAGAAAATAAATGTAAATTTAGAGACTCCCACGATATCAACCTAAAACATAGAATTTATCACATTGAAGAAGCACTCCTTTGAAAAATAAGAATAAAATATAACATACTTCTTGATTATCAAAAGAAGGCTGTAAAAAAATAGATAGAGGAGTTCATTTTCCTTATAACTATACTAATTAATCAAGCTTCAAACAATGCAACAAGGACATTATTTGATGACCTTCATTTACTATTACACCTCACCTAGTATATCACTATTTAATTTGATGTGTTTTATATTACATGACACTTAAAATTAGTGGGATGGTAAGATCAAGGTGATAATATTAATGGGAAAACTAAGTAATGGTAAGTCATATTTATATCATCTATCTGGATCACTTCTTGACATAAAAAAAGGAAAATATACATATAAGATATAGATGATTATTTAATTAGATGTAAATTAAATACCCCTATGTATTTAATTATTTGAAGAGTTTGGAAGTTTTGATAGGCCATAAAAAGAGGACATGCCACTTAATATCCTTAATTAAAACATAATCAATCTAAAAATATTTAATAAAAAAGTGAGTTGTAATTAGTTTTGAATCTTCTCTTCATTTTTTTCTTTAATATGGATGATTTACCTAGATGTGTCACATTTTATATTATTATATATACTTCAAATAATTTGGTTATCAAAATCATGCAATATGGTCACTACCACACAAACCTTCACCTCCATTAACTCAATACATTTTATGGGTTGCGCCACCCAACCATGAAAAATACCCATTATTGGATTCAATAAATAACCTTTCAAAGAACAAGATATTCCAAATGTTTAATAGGTTGATTCTTGAGGTAACATAAAGGTTGTGAATCTTGATAGCAATGCAATTACTAGTTGGGATCATGTACATAAGGGTCATGACTTACCTAACCTCAGTGGGGTTTCAAACTAGATGGTAGAGATCAACCCACCACTAAATTAATTTTTCTATTTGATTAATATTATGGTTCTCTTATAATATTGTATTTTTGTTTCTATCACTTATGTCAAAACCCCTATTGATAATTTGATATTTTTATTCTTTCCTAAGTTATGTAACTTAGTATGGCCCATTTTTTTGTATATATATATATATATAAGATAATCTTATAGAGTCATGACCAATGTCATTTTGCTTCCTAAATCTCATCTTCACGAAACACAAATAGAATATTTAGTGACTGAAATTTCTTATGTAGAATGTAAACTACTATGATCTGAGTCCCTTTTTTTATAAAATATTATTATAATACTTTATAATTATATATATATATATATATATAATTATAAATTATTATAATACTATTTTATAAAAAAAGGGACTGAGATATATATATATATATAAAATTATAAAGTATTATAATAATATTTTATAAAAAAAGGGACTCAGATCATAGTAGTTTACATTCTACATAAGAAATTTCAGTCACTAAATATTCTATTTGTGTTTCGTGAAGATGAGATTTAGGAAGCAAAATGACATTGGTCATGACTCTATAAGATTATCTTAGTAAGTAAAATGATTTTTGGGATAATATATCAATAGATACACTCTTTGTGTTCTATGTCCTACTATATTAGAAAGATCAAAATATTACTCACTTGTTGGATCTAATAAAAATTAAGTATGTGTGTTACTCCATGTGAAGGTATACTTAAAAAAAATTAAGCTAATAATATATTACCTAGGAGAGATTTAAAGGTATCAATTAAATAAAAAATTACCAATGCCAAAAATATAAAATTAGATGCTCTCAAGAAATGTAAACATAAATTAACATGCTAATAAAAACTAAGGCTAGTTTATGCATGCATTACATAGTTTTTCCAAGTATATATCACTAGTTTCACATGGTGTATCTAGGATTTTAGCTTCAACTATACTATTTAAATATTCATAATCAGATAAGGTAAATGAATTAAATCCCATTGATAATTAATGTAACTAGGTTATTACCAATAGATTTATTAAAGCTAGTAGGGGGAACAACTACAACACAATGTCAAGAGAAACGGTTCAAAATATCTAAGAAATCAACACTAACCCTAACTAGGTCTCTATTTATAAATTAATAAAATATTGTAGTAAATTAATGTAAGGGGAATGATTAGAAAACATATTAAAATGGGTAAGGGGCAATGGTAAGCAAATGGGGGCCTAGGCTACCTAAAATGGATAAATAGAATGTTTGAATAATCCTATATCCACACTAAGTTTAAGTGTAAATATATTTCAAACAAAGAGACCTACATTTATTAACAAATTAATTATACAATTTCTATCCATTAAAAGGAAGTTAGGGTTAAAATATACTTACCTTAAATGATACAAGTCGAGCCTCAATCTCCCCCTTAGCTAATGGTTCTTTGGAAGATATTGTTTTTTTTATAATAATCTCAATGGTCAAATTGATATCTAGGATAAAAGGATGCCTTATATTTCATCTAATATTCCATAATAATATCTTTTCCTTCAAAGATAAGATCTAAGTAATAACTCCTCCAAATACAATCTTAGGGTAGAAGTGTGATAAATAACAATTGAAAATGAATGTTCATCTCTATTGTATTGAAATTAAAACTTGTATTTATATTAATTGAAGACCCTAATCCATCTCATATATTTATCTAGTTCTATTGACCATCTCAATTTAGTCCAAAGCAATCTGACTATCCTTGAATAATGTCGACCAAGATAACCTAGTTACAAAGTATGGACTAAAATTTTTAGGATTGCATTGATCTAATTGATTTATTTAGTATGGGATGGATAATAGTTATAACTAAATATAATTAGAGTAATAGAGTAGGAAAATATAGGTCCTGATTAGTTATAAGATGCAAGATGGAAGGAGATAGATTAGGAAATCAAATGTAGGGAAGGTGGAATGGATGTAGGAATGATAGATAATCAACAATGTCTCTCATGAAACACCATTGGTTTGCCCACCCATTTCCTAGTGAAACTTTTAGTACGTACACTTAGGGAGTTTGAAACTTGATAAGTTGAAAAATAGAAAATGTTAGTAAATGATAAATTTAAAAAATATTATTTGTATACACATGGGAGGTTATGTTAAAATATAAGTGTATACACTCAAAATAATTATGAACATGAATTCATAGGTTAATAATAATAGAGGCTAATTTATACATGTGTTTCATAATTCTTCTAATTATATATCATTGGATTTCTATGGGATATTCTGTAATTTAAAAAATGAACAAACATGTGAAACCTAACTTGAGACTAGTTACACATTATTTAGGATAGGATTTTCAAGATTCAAAAAATATCAACGGTAAGAGTGCATTCCTATGATAGAAAGATGAGTGAATAAATTTAGAAATATATGTAGTTATTTGGAACACTAGGAGATCATGTTGATTTCATGTCCTCAATGAAGGAATGGAAATAAAATTAAGAAACAGGATAAATAAAGGATGCTAAGATAATTACATAAGAATCAATTATTAAGAGTATATCATATTTTCAACTCAACATGCATGATCCTCAATAAAATTGTTGATAATATATTGGAAAATATGAATATTTTTATAAAAATGGATATTTATATACAAAACGTTGGTCAATTTTCCAAATAAAACTTACAAGGGATTTAGTGGTACTATTTTTAGTCCCATTTCATCAAAGAAAATATTAAAAACAAAATACATGCATATTTTTTTTCATTTTAAAGTTAAATGATACAATTCACAAAATAGGTTTAGACTTAAAAAATATTTTGATCAGATTAGAAACAACTATTAATTCCCTTAGAAATATTCAATAGTGGTCTTACAATAGATAAAAATTACCTAATTAAAATTCAAGGGATCCCATGGTGTAGGATTTTTGCCTAATGATAAACTCCTCTAGACTATGATTTGTTTGGCTTTTAGTTGGAATGGATTTTAGTAGATCCATGTCTTCTTGGCTCATCTACAATGATATTTTAATCATTTTTAAAATCCTTGAAAATAAGGTGTTCAACTCTATGAATTATGAAACATGGAATAAAACTTGATTAACTTAAGAAAAAACTAATTTCCTTCACATAAAAATACTAGAATAAATAAATGAATCATGGTATTAGCCATAAAAAAATAAAAAAATAGATGAGTCAACATCCTCTCAAGGACTAACTTCAAGATGAGGACATCATT